>JALPQI010001953.1:0-94829 GCA_025490895.1 Thaumatotibia leucotreta
CTTGTGTCGTAATGTACTATTCTACTCGTGTTCGTTTTCAATAAAATACTGCAAGATTGTTTTTTAAATACCAAACAGACTATAACCTAAGCTAAGAAATATTTTAACACAAGAATACTCTAAAAAACCTATTTGCTTAGCATGAACTAGGTTTCTCACACCCATTCTCCACCCCGATCCATACATTTCCATACAAACCATTGTTCTCTGTGAATGGGGCCCATTAGTCGCACTTTCACTTAAAGATTGTTCGGAAAGGCACGTGAATTGTATGGGCATGTCTTAGTGTAAGCTGCCATCACTTTCCGCACAGTTTTTACATGTTCCTGTATGTTTTACGACATAATTATGCCAGTGAATAATTATGATTTACGACAATATAGAGGTACAGTAAACGACCTCTATAGCTTAAGCGGTTAAGATTAGGATTTTTGTGAAACTAATCAACTACTTATTTTATTAAATATTTTTTTGTGTTTTTATGTAGTCACACTACTACATACTACAAATTATAAATAAACACAAGATAATATTTTCTTCGGTTACTGCGAAGATTACTCATGAAATAAAACTATGAAACTATGAACTATACAGACGCAGACCACGAACCCTGTAAAGAGTTCGAAACGTCGGAATGACGTTACATCACATCATCAGCCTATAAGAGTCCACTGCTGGACGTAGGCCTCTCCTATTAACTATGCGTATAGACACATTAGGAGGTAAATGCCCATAATCGCCACGCTGGGCAAGCGGATTGGCGATCGCAGTAATGTGTCCACTATGATGACGCTGCTGCCCATCATCAATCTTTTATCATAATTGTAAATGACACTTCAATCCCTTAGTCGACTCTTACGACACCCGCAGGAGGAGTTGGGGTGGTGACAAATGTATTCTTACTACCGTCACCACACGGCAAGAATGACGTTAAGTTAATTAATATACGCGAGTTTATCCGTTTTTATAGTTTTATTTCATACAAGATGTCATACGGCGTGTTAACATCATGGAGGCTTTTATTGAAACCGAAGATTGAGATAGGTACCGATGTTTAGCCAAACCGTCAGCATCCTAATTTTAAACGTAATAATTTTTCTAAGAAAAGTTCAGTTAGAAGCATTGTACTTCAAAATTAATTTCTCTTAATTGCACGAATAAACACAATTTAGACACTTTACAGAAATAATTACTAAGTGATACAAAATAAAAAATAAAAACATAATAGGAACCCAGACAAATTAAAAATTAAAACTAACTACAAATGTTAAACTGAGTAAAAATAAAACTAACTACAAATAGCAAAACATTAAAAATACATTATAAATTAACTTACAATATTGAAGTAAAAAACTAGATCTTAAAAGTAAACTTAACTTAAAAAACAAAATTATATAGGTACATTAAAATATCATGGCAAAAATACACGTCAATATCCGCTCCTTAGCGCTTCCGGTGCAAAGGTGCCCATAACACTCACGGCATTGCCGCGTTGGATAGCTATGGCCAACCTCTGCACCAGAAATATAAATGATTAGGTACTATGAATTTAGATTGCCAGTACGCAGGCGGCATTCCCGCGCTAGATTTCGATAGCAATCCTTTTCGTTAAGAAAACCGCCCGCGCAAGAGTCACCTGTGGAGTTCCTGGATGCTTAGCCAAGTGGCCAATCGCTAATGTCCTGGCCACGACATTGGTCTAAGGCCACCAGCGGCGAGCGAATCCAGTAGTTGGAGCGGGATGCCGATATGGGTACGAGAGGGAGCACCATACGTTTTCCGTTAAGCCGGTCGCCTTAGACAGATGTCGTGGCCGCGGCGGCTTACTAGCGTAGTTTTCCCTCTCTGTCACTCTTTCATATTAGTGCGACAAAGACAGTTAGCTGCCTTTCGCTTACGATTGACAATTAAGCGTTAGCGATTGGCAACTTGGCTAAGCATGCTGAGACGTTTGCTTGGTCCCACGAGCCTCCTTGCCCCAGGGACCAAGTGTCTCGACGCCAACAGCTACAGTTGGTGCCGAGACAGCTACATTTGTTAATTTTCGTCCGCCGCCGCCCCTATCGGCTCTTATTTATTATGTGGTAGAAGTAGCAATGTACCGAGAAGTTTCATAAGTTACGCAAGTTCTATAGAGAATGTTCTGGGTAATTTAAATTTTACATGCAATCTAATCATGCCAAAACCGTTGCACATACATGCTTTTTAAGATATATTTTATACCTTGTTTACTCAATTTGTGAAACACAATATTATTCATAACACTTTTTTTAAGTTCTCATGGAAACATTCTCAATGAGAACTTACTCTTAAATGCTCATGAAAATTCTCAAAAATTTCCCGCCATTTTGAGAATGTTCTGCAACTTGTACATTGCCAGGTAGAACTAATGTGGTACCACATCTAATATTTATAAGGACCTCGGCAAAGAATACGATTTTGTACCGTGTGGCGTAGAATTAGGTTCATGGGGCCCCAGCGCACGCAAATTGTTTGCTGAAATCGCGAAACGTCTGGTTGACGTAACTAAAAACGAACAGCTGGCGACTTCCTCGTACAACGCATCAGTATAGCGGTACAGCGAGGAAATGCCGCCAGCATCCTCGGTACAATGCCACAAGGGCCAATCTTAGATATAGGTTAGGTTAAGTAGATTAGTTAGATTTAATCTATGTACCGTAAAACTACCCAACTATAGTCCAAAAGCTCCCAACTATGGTCCAAAACTAAGTCAAATATCTTCGATTTAGTTAAATTATTATATTTTCATCACACCTGTTCGGTAAGTGCGCCAATACGCTGCGGTGATGCGCGCCGTAGGTGCGTCATTACGTCATAGTAGACCGTTAAGGATTTTCATACAACATTACGTAGCACTAGCGCGGTCCGGCGCACGCCGCGCGCCGCGCCGAGATTTCTTTTATGAAAATGATGAAATTAAGTCATCCCTGATTTAGACCATTTTAGAGTAGTTTTGTGAAAATATATTGTTTTATTTACTTTTTTGCATCACAGGTGTGATGAAAAACAATGTGTGTACCACGGGCGGTACAAGAATTATGAACTCGTGTGAAGTAAAGCCCAAGCCGAAGGCGCGGGCTTTACTTCACACTCGTTCGCAAATTCTTACTTACCGCCCTAAATACACAATGTACTATATTGACGCAGTTGTTACACAAAGTTCCTCATTAATGACTAAAAAACTTAGATAACACTAAAGTAAAACATTTCCATTGATGCTTAATTACGAGTTGAACGTGTGGCCCGTAGTTGTATTACTGGACTATAGTTGTATGGTTTTACGGTATATAAATTGTAGTTTTGAAAATAAATATTTACAATGTTCATTTATTCCAGACTACCAGCCGTGCAAGCCTGCGATGGAAGAAAACACGGCTACATTCATGCTGGACCTACAGGATCCCCACACCTGTGGCGTCACGAGGGTCCTCAACAAGCTTACTGTAAGTTCAAATTAAAAGTCTATCTCAGTCCACCGCTGGACGTAGGCCTCTCCTATTATCCTTGTACCTCCTGTACTAAATTGACGAATCGACTTTTTTTTAGGCATATCTCCGAGCGCTTCAACCTCCGTGACTTCGGTGGCAGCCTTATCACACGAATCCCGTGAGAGATGCAAGAACTTTTGGGTATATTGGTAGACTTACAACACCAAAATATCCAAAAAATGTATGAGATACCCACGGAAATCGGGTAATAATGTTGCCACCGAAGTCACGGCGGAAGAAGCGCTCGGAGAAACGCCCTTTTATCTAATTGGAGTTATTGCCATGGTTACGAACACCTAAATTACGCTGGTTTTATGCAAAATTATGCGTGTAGTCCGTGGGTTGGGAGGAAAATGCTTCAGATCCCGGTGACAGCCTTCCGTACACATGCGTCTATCTTGCACGAACTAAACTTAAAGACCCGTCTCTCTTCCATCTGCCTGCGTAGGGTACTTGACTTCTTTGTTCACATCGCCAGGAAATAAGGGCACAATCTCGAGCAACTCATGGTTACCAGTAAAGTAGATGGCAAAATACCAAGAGGTCGTAGTCCAATCAGATGGAGTGACCAGATTCGGACAACCCTAGATACAAATTTACACGCTCCACTCAGCCAAGGAAAGAAACAAGTGGTGAACAACGGTACGGAAGAAGATTATGCCCCATTTAGGGAATCACGACCCTCAGAATTGAGGAACACGACGCGAGGAGGATGCGTAGTCCATGTTTGTAAGGTGGCTCATTAAGGAAAGGGCTTATTAACACCAGAAATGCATGTTTGCATAGTTTAAGTAGCATCATTTTGTATAAAACCAGCGTGACCCAGGTGGCCGTAACCATGGTAACAGGCAAATAAAGTTGGTTTACTCCATTTTATTTTAATACACGTGAGTTTAACCGTTTTTATGTCTCAGTGTTTCACAGTTTATATTCAATCTTGATACACGTAGTAATTCTATTATTCTGGCGTATAATGGTCACCCATTTACCGCTACTCGTTACTTTTGCACTGTTTCACAGTTTAAGAATTATTATGTAAGTGTACAATTTTATGTTATTTTTTTATTTTTATTTATTGATATTTAGGACAACAACAGCCGTAGATATATACATTTGTATATTTGTATTACTATGTGGGAGGCCAATAACAGTTATCCCTTAATTAACAATTGTTTTTCATTAAAAAAAACTTGTAACCTTGCGGCACAATGACAAGCGATAAACTCGGGACCATCATAAGCAAACAGATAAAAAAAATGCACAAAGAAAAAAGGGACCTAAGAGCTTTTTCACTTTTAGAGACACCCAATTAGCGTGAAATTAAAAACCTTAATATAAGTCACCTTTGTAATGACATTTAAGCGCTTAACTAATTGTAAGGTTACACTAAAAAATAAACGCGCTTTCGGTGTTAATTCTATGAACTATAAGCGATATTATAATATAAAAACGCTAATAAAGTTTAAATTCCTATAGATATCATACTTCTTTATTCTTCCTCTTACTTTATATTTGGCAGAGTATCTTATAAGATACATACTTTTTGTATTTTTTTAAAGACTTTTTTGCTAGCTTTTTAGAGATTTTTTGCTCTACACAACAGCGAGGAGGCTAAAACGCACGTTTTTTTTAAATTCTGCCAAGTAAGGGTTTTGTTGTTACAAACCTGACTGCAATTAAGGTTTTTAATATCACGCTAATTGGATGTCCCTAAAAGAAAAACTACCCTTAAAAGCAATGAAAATCATAGTCAAAATCGCTATTTTTTATTCCAGGGCAAACGCACTTTCTATCACAAAATCGTGATAGAAACCGCAGGCGGACGGGAAACGCATACGGTGCGTTGTGTGGTGGCTGGTAAACGCATCGCTCGAGCCGTCGACTTCCCTTTAGATCTCATTGAGCCTGAGTAAGTTGCTCAATAACATATGACGCACACCGTGCGTTTTTGGCGCCTGGCTAACGCTTGACGATCTGTGAACTTTGCTTTCGACTTTATTGGAAGTGTCTTGTGCGAAATGAAAATGATGGATTGGACAAACGCATGGCTCTAAGCCATCGTTTTGATTTATTTATGCTTTATGGATTGCAAGCAAAAACGGGCTCGCCGGAAGATCAGCGTTGGCTTTCGGGTCGACATTATGCTGAGGCGAGTCCAAAAGTAGAAAAAAGTAGAAAAAAATAACTGAAAAAGACTGGTTGTCGCGTGATTCGAACACTTATCCTCTGGATTGCCGGTCCAACGTGCTTCTAACTACACCAGACGACCTCAATCACAGCTTCAGTCCATTGTATTGTGAAACTAATTACTAGCGACATCTGTACCTAATGTTTTGAAGGTTGTAGTACCTTGAGTCACTCAAAGACGTGTGTCTACCATAACTGTCCGCAAACTCCACAACTCTCTGTTGCGTTGAATCTGCGTTGAATTTGTTATAGGGCACTGTAATCAATGAATGATTAGTACTAGTAGTAGTTGTACTAAAAGATATTGGTGTTATCCACATTGTAAAAAAATCCCACAATTTTGTAACACATGTGCTTACCATAGAAAAAAATAACTGCGAAAAACTCACTGGCTTCAACTGGTTGTCGTGGGATTCGGACCCGCATACTCTGGATTGCCGATAAGCTTATGATGTTCTTTTTATTCCAGTGTAATAAACATCACCAGAAACGAGCAGGGATATGGACCAGACCCCATCCTAGCAGCGGTTGTCAAGCAAAATGGACGACAGTGAGTATATAATATTTATTTTTATTGACAGTGAGTATATATATAATATTTTAATTATCAACGAAAATCAGAATCACCAAATTATATATTGGCCACAGCATCTATCGTAGATGATTGTTGCAGCGTCTAATGTTGTCCTACGCCATAGGTTGACCGCAACGCTTTCGATGGCTATATAGCCCTAATGCAGAGCGACATTTCCTGCCGCAACGTTCACAGACATGATGAGACTCCTGATTAGGAGGCCTTGCCCTCCGGATTTTTTTCTGTCTGAGAGCCTCCAACCAGTCGACATCGTGGTTCTCCATTCCCTTTCTGAGGTCACGCCGCCATTCTGGCCTCATTTCTGCTTGCAATCACCAAATTAAGTACATTAATAACTGACTTCAATCGATTGATCACATCCGACCTCGAGTTCGTGCTAACGGGATCATCTCGGAGTTATACCCGTTCGATTAAAAAAATGAAAATTGATTCACGCATACTCGTACATAAAAAAAAAAGAGTCGGTTAAAAGTCTATGCATGGCGTGAAGTTGTAACTCGAGATGAATGGTAGAAGATATTTGAACATTAATTTCAAATAAATTTAATTCCCTTTTTTTACCAAAATATCTCAAGTTATCAAGTTCTTCACACCATGCATTCAAATATACATGTATGGGTCTCAAATTTTAGTTTTTTAATTTCCAGGGTCACAGGAGAGATCTCAGTAAGTCCGGGGACACCTCTGTCCATGGAAATCGATCTGGACGAGAAATCAAAGTCGGTATACGGTCTCCTGGTCAACTACATGCACGTGACAGACACTGGGAAGCAGCAGGAGACTATCATATTTAATGGGTAAGCTTTGGGTGACATTTTTAATATCCAATGCCAAGAACGCATATGTGCGTTTTATATAAATATGTTTCATTTGAATACCGTTTTTATACTTACAACATTATACTTATCAAACGAACAATACATACAATATACAATTATTTCATTATCTGGTTTGGATACGGTGGTACGTTTATTTTATTAGTTTTTTCTCGTGTGTCTGGTTTTGCCGTAGCCTTCAAAGGCTCAAGCATGGCGGTATTTTTTTTACAATTACAGGTTTTCTGTCTCTCTCTCTTTCTATTTGTCTCTTTGACATATAGTCAAGTTAGGTAAGTGAAACATTCGTTTCTTTCATCAATTTCATCCCTGGGCAGGGCAGGATTCATGCATAGTAGATGACATGTTTGTTTCACCTTTCGCAGGGGTTATCATTAAGCCAACTTGACTCAAAACATTCTGTATTTACTCTTAATTGATTTCATGTAATAATGTTCAATAACCAATTTTCAAGCCGTGTGGTGACGGCAGTAAAAATACATTTGTCACCACCCCAACTCCTTTTGCGGGTGTCGTAAGAGTCGACTAAGGGATTGAAGTGTCACTTAACATTATTTCATAAAAGATTGTTGATGGGCAGCAGCGTCACCATAGTGGACACATTACTGCGATCGCTAATCCGCTTGCCCAGCGTGGCGATTATGCATTTACCTCCTAATGCGTCTATACGCATAGTTAATAGGAGAGGCCTACGTCCATCAGTGGACTATTTTAGGCTGATGATGATGATGATGAACCAATTTTCAGGTGCTCAGTGGACCCGTACCTGTTCGATAACTTCGTGACGACGGACGGCGGAGCGCTGTCCGCCAAGTTCCGAGCGTTCAAGTTCCCGGACACTTCTTATGTGCAGTTCAAGGGCACTGTTGCTGTGTGTCTCGACAAGTGCCAGGGGGTAAGACTAAACTGTCATCTTATGATTAAAGAAAAATTTAACCATTAGGTGCATATTTTTATATGGTATCAAACATTTTATTTCTAAATAATATAAACAGTTGGTGCCAATTAGAACTCTGTTGCTCGGTTTGATAGTCGCAATTGATTACTTATTTCGACATGTGTGACATTTTGATACTCTATACACCTAAGGGTTAAGAAATGTTCTTCTTATATTTCTGAAGTAGTTGGAAAAGCGATATTGGGCTTGGTAATATTTCTCAACTTAAGTAACACATTACATGAAATAAATATATTGGGATATCTCACACAAATCGACCTAGTCCCACAATAAATTCAATTAAGGCTTGTGACGTGGGTACCGAGCGACGATACATATAATATAATAGACAAATACATAGGTATAGATACTTAAAAACATAAACAGCCATGACCAAGTAACAAATTTTTGTGTTAAATAAATACACAAAATGTCCCCAATTGGATTCAAACCCGGAACCTCCTGATTCGTAGGCGGGTCACTACCAATAAGGTTACGGAGGCTAACAAACATTGGCAGTATATGTTCGAGTTTCATGAATTTTACTAAAATAAATGCTATACAAGGAATGTAAAGAACATTCTCGTAGAATACTCCATAGCATTTGATTGCGTATTTCGTAAATCAACGTTTTCGTTAAAATTGTATTACAAATATCAACATAATTTTGTTTTACAGGTACAATGCACAAATGGAGTGACAGGTTACGGCCGCCGACGCAGATCCATTGCTTCAGGCGACAGCTCCAACAAGGTGTATGAGGTCTCACTGACCACGTTCATCAAGGTCGACTGGAAGGATGGAGAAAAACAGGCAGGTAATGTTATCGTGCATGTGATGCCTATGTGCGTTTTTGGCGTTTCGTGTAGAAATTTATTTAAAACTACAATATAATAAATATACTTTAGTTATGTTAGTTTATTTCGTTTCTGGTGTACTGGCATGTATTCTTAAATGCGTTTTAAATATTTTTTTCGTCATATTACTTCCAATAAGTTAAGGAGTTTTTTTTTTGTTTTTTACATTGTCGTTTACCATACCATTATTCAAATATTAATTAGAAAGAATATAAGATTTCTACTCGTAATCCGCTTAGATAAATATTACAGCACGAATAGTAAACATAATTATTATTTTGATAGAGCCAGGCACATCGCTTTATCACGTTACATTTTTTTAATAACAACAACACGACATGAACATTTTTTTTTATTTACAGAAGACGTCTTAGCGCTTCTCAAGAACCTAAAGGTGGCAAACCAGCGGCTAGAAGACAACGATGCCACTGACTCTAGCCCCATAGTTCTATATCCTGAAGCTATCGCTCCCAGCTCCGCTAGCGTTTTAAGCTGCAGTGTGCTTATAGCTTTAAGTTTATTATTAGTTTTGTTTAAGTAAAGGTACAAGCTTGACATAAAAGGTTAGATGATGAGGAATGTTGGTTAGCTTAAAGGGGATGTCAGTATCTACCACACCGAAGAATCATACATTCACTGCCGGTAACGCACATATGCGTTCAAGATAATTGATTCTTGTTCTTAAGGTACGTTTTTTGCGTTAACCAATGTTTTTTTACCGATTTCCTGATAATTGTCAACCGCAAATAGATTAAAGTATGAATTAGGTGTGGTAGCTTTTTATAAATGTAGAACAAAATTAAGTTGAACTACAAAAATTGTAAAATGTGACAAGTAAACAATTGGATATTGTCGTGTCATAAGGGCATGACAAATAAATAAAAAGATCTCAAACTGGATATGTTTACGGTTCCATTTTTTGTGTTTCTGTCTATCAGATAAACAGACAGTGTTTGGCCCTCGTCTTTACATTAACCTAATGACCATAACGGACACGTGTTTTTACAGGTCAAAATATATTAAATGTGTAAAATAATAACATAGAAAATACTTTATAACTGGTTTGTGTCAGTATGTACACATGTTGAGACACTAAGTACATCCAACAGTCATTAGCCTACATTACGAACGCCAATAGGCGTTCTATCCCACGAAATTTTAAAGGCGAAACGGCAATTTGTGCCCTAATTTGATATACATGGACTAAACATTTTGAACCAATACCTCGTTTACAAACGACGAATTTAGTTTTAAGTGAAACGTGATTTAACTTATTTTTAAGTGCCTTATTAACTATTGCTTTATAAATTGGCATTTTCGCATAACGTTGAATGATTTGATTCATTTTCATTTCGTATAAATACTTAGATATGTCTGTTTTTCACGCTTTTACTGCCAGGTGAACGCATATGTGCGTCGGTGGCAGTGAATTTGTTAAACGAATGCCTAATGCAACAACTCTACTTATACGAAACAGTAAAGCTGTCAATATTATGACGTATTTGCGAAAATGCTGATGTACTCGAATTAAAAAACTGCCATCAGATCATCACAAATATTTTCTTTACACACTTATTATACCTACAAGCCTACAATTTATGTAGGTACTTACATACATTTTCGCAAGTAAGTACGTACATAGAAATCTTAGAAATAGATAATCATAATAAGTTCACTAGTCTTATCATAAAAAATAATTGTATACATAAATAGACCAATCTGTCTTTTTTATATGGACTCTTGTACATTTTTTTATAACACGTTACTTGTCATGACGATTTTTTTTAAGTTTTGTGAAATATCTACTTTATTCTTATTTGGCCATATTGTCGTATTAATTGTGACTCATGATGTATTTTATAGAAAAACTAAATCAAAATGCTTTCTATAACGAAATAAAAACTTTAATTAAATCTAGTTTTTCTTTTTTTTTCTTGAACATATCATTAGACGCACCTATTGACGTTATAAGCATCAAAAGTATAACTTTACATTAAATATTCAATAATTAAAATGGATTATAATTTATCATCTAGGTATGTAAAATTTTGTTATTGGCACATAGATAAAAATATTTTAGGGGCTATTAGAAAAAACACAAGTTCAGATTTCAGTCTTTTAATAGAATAACCTAATAATAACCGATCAATCTAACAATGTACATAGAAAATAGTTTTCCGACAAACACATGTATATCTTACACAATAAAGTATACGTAACAGGTAAAATTAAATCCTTACATACGTAATATTTTGTGTGCATACTTGTCAAGTTGACGGCAATAACAACAAATGATAAATATACGACCATGACACACCCACAGGTATCCATTTGCGATAAACAAATTCAAAGCTAACCCATCAATGTATTTTTTAAATTCATTCATAATCATAACAAGATGTTACGTATGTTAGGATTTTAATTGGTATTCACATTTATAATAAAAGAGGACTTACTTTAAATTACAACGGCAAGAGTCAGAATGTTACAGTCACCATCAGATATATCGGAACAGCCACGGTACTCAAAAATATCTAAACACACTTAACGCCGTGACAATAGATGCCTGCTCAGATATTTAAGAACACCCTGCTCCGATATATCTGAGGACGCCTGTACAATAGTGGCAACATTGGAGGGCTTAAATATTAAATGTATTTTTATAACTGTAACACCATAGGAATCAAGTAATTTCACTTATTTAATAATAGAGTCGACACAAAAAGAGAAGACGCCTGGCTGCAAGGTGCGTCCATACATCTCACGTACTTTTACTTTCCGATCTCTAAAAATGGGACAAGTTCAGACAACTTAATTTAGTTTAGCGCGGTAACACACTTGCTCGGTTGCTAGAAAATGTCAATAGATTTTGACAACCCATGACGACTATGGTCGTCATTGGAGTGACATATAGTTATTTCAAGACAATTTTTACCTCGTAAGGTCCTCTATGCTATTTTCTTTAAAACATATTTTGAACCTTGGTGTGTAAGGAACACTGCCGAATTTCGTTTGTTTGTAAAATCAATTAAACAAAGGAAATGCGATTTTATTGAGTTTATGAAAGGTTTCAATTTCATTGAAAGTGGCATGTACATGTATTGGGTCTTACGAGGTTAAAATCAATGAAAAATTACATAGAATTTATAATTTGTATCTTGCGCGCGAACTTTTCTATGCAATCTAACAATTACTAATAAATTCAAAAACCAATTCAAAATATTACTATTGTAATAAAAGTCCTAACAATAACATTAAAGTAATAAAATAAACACTTGAGATCCTGAAGTCCTCCATATTATGAAAATGGGCAGATGATTAGCCCAAGTGGAGTTATAATAACAATATTTTACCCATTAACAACTCACGTCACGACACGTGTGCGTTGACACGAGTATATCCGAATATTTGAATTAAAAAGCAAAAAAATATACAATACTATTCATGATTAAATGAGTTAAAGTATGTTATATAAATTAAGTTCCACAAAGTACATTTTACGTCGTATTCATAAAAAAAAATCAAACAATTCATAATAAAATTACAGTTAAATCTAAACGTAATAATTACATTTCAAACAACTTATCAACAAACAATTCCATCATTAGCATTACAGTGGGAACTCTTAAAAATAGGAAAAATACATTTACGGTAAATATGTGGGCAAAAATACATTTACTAAACACTTAACAAATTATTTACATAAATATTGCCGATGAAATGGAAGATTTGAGTATTAAATTTTAGAGTCAAAATAATGTATTTTTGTACAACTACATTTGTAGTCACAAAATAAAATATACTCATTTTCAATTGTTTTTGCAGCTGCGCTAAAAATAATTATAGATACTTTTTTACCTAAAATAACTACTTACATTTTATTCTAAAAAATATGTATTATTTGGCGAGGACGTTGACATTAAATGGATGATTTTCAACAAAAAATAAGTTCAGTAAGATATTTTTACTACATTTAGTTTTATTAGAAAAGTCTAGTAGAATATTACAGATAGTTATAGTCAATTCTAGTTACTTTTAATACTACAAATTTGAGATAACCTATCACAATTCCTTTCCATGGTTTAGTCATAATATTTATGTATAGTCCCCATCAGATGTATCGTAGCGTCCGGAGCGCTCAAAAATATCTGAACACGCCTTTATTGCCATAATGACAGAGGCGTGTTCAGATATTTTTGAACGCTCCGGACGCCACGATGTATCTGATGGTGACTGTATAACATTTTCTTTCGTATAGATAAATTACCGAGAGTTTGGAATTGCATAGAATACAGGGTGTAAGTCTAATACGGGCGAAGCTCTTAACGGGTGTTAGTTTACGACATAATAAGTACAGTCGACAAAAAAGTCTCCTTTACAGCGCACAAGTGCAAACACGCTGCAAACACGCTCATGCTGTCGCGTCACGCGACAGCATGAGCGTTCGTTGCAACCGAGTTTCTATGTGTATCGCGCATCCGTGGTAAGATGTTTGCACTTGTGAGCTGTAAAGGAGACTTTTTTGTCGACTGTACATTCAAATAACTTTTAGTTAAAATTAGAGCAACAAAATTTTTCATACAAAATAATTCGGCGCGCAATGTAGAGCAACATACGCGAGTTAAATACTCGTTGACAGCTAATTTCAAAAGCAGATGACATAACTGCCATATCAACAATAACAAATGTTCGTTCCTACATTGCTGCTCCGATAATCTTAAAAAAATTATTTGGGGTCATAATTAAGAGTAACTTTTAAAAAACCTTGTAATCCATGATTACACTGATGAATCCCATGCCTGGTTTAATTGATCGCCCGTATTAGATTTACACACTGTATAATATTATTTATTTTGCGACTAAATAGGTACACTTACAAAGAAATTGATCAAATTATAAACATACTAAAAAGGTTGCCACTCAGCTTGTGTCATGGCTAGATTGCCACGACGCTGATTTTCAGGGCTACCAAAATATATGCATTTATAACGCCCGAAAATTATATATTCAAATCTTCTCGACTCATGTATTGTTATAGTTTACTCGACTTAAATACCCTGTTACTTTACTCGTAATTTAAATATAACAAATTAAGTAGCAGAAAAAGTATTATTTTTCGTTGAGTCAATGTTTGATGTCCTCCCCAGAGGAGGGCACGGGCAACATTACCACATTTATTTATTTCCACATAATACAATATAAAAATGTATTGTTATTATTTGACTAAACCTAATTGCAAAGATATTAGGTTAATCTGAAATGAGTTACTTTTGGGTATACCACTACAGACTACAGATGCAAATCCAAACTGTCGATAATTATTCACAACACTTTAATCGACATAAAATAATTTGTCTATTATTGACACTGTTTATTTGGTAAGCATTAAATAATTAAACCGTTAGAGTCACATGAGAATTAGATTATATTAGTCTTAATCTATCTGGCAGAATCTACGACCTAAAATACCTAATTTGGTCAACTTTATTTAACAAGTACATATCTCAATGTTAAGGGCAATGTCAAATCCTAAGGACTTTACAAGTTATTTTTATTTTTATTATAAATATTACAAATAATGAATTGGTTGAATAAGATAGTGTATATTGAGCAGAGACCAATATTTTGAAATATGTTGGCACAGTCCATTCAGTAATGATAAATGAATAATAAGAAAAGGTGGTAATTTTTATTGAAGGTAGTTATTAAACTATACAGAGTGCATGCGATGAACACGTATAATTTAAGGGACGCATTTGTTAGGAAATTAATGTAAAAATGTTTTATAAACATAAAAGGATAATACATTATTTGTATACATAAAAGGTTAATGTGATTATTCCATTTTTTTCTGATAATACTTACATTTTGCAATAAATCTCTTTTATTTTTTGATATCTGTCAATTAGGATATATTATTTAGTTTACATTATGGATACATTTATGTCGAAACGGCAATTTTTCATTGGTCTACAATGAAAAAAAAAAAGTTTAACACAACTAGGCGAAATGTCAAGAAGTGAAATAAATTATGCGGAATCCACGCATGCACGTTGTATAGTATGTGATGAAGATGTAATTGACTATTTTGAATAGATTTGAAGATATATTGAAAAGTTGAAGAATTAGTGGGACACTGAACGAATTAATAATGAATACGTTTCAATTTTTTTATATTTATACTAGCACTACGTGACTACATCTACAAAACAAGCATGACGTGTTTGTTTATTCCCAATAAGGACGAAAACCTTTTAGTCTCCAGGCTTTTAATTCGTCACCATTCACGACACATTGTCGTGCACTCTTTTAAGACCTTAAAAACCAGAGAACACATCACACTACCCATTTAGATTACTGACGACACATTGTCGTGCATTGACAACTCTTTTGTGACCGAAAATCACGCTACCGAATAAACTACTGAAGACAATATATACCACAGATTGGCAAGCTCGCTCTGTCCTAAGTCTATAATTACTCCCTTGAGACACTAACGAGAGGGACGCAGAAATATGTTAAAAACGAATGGATATATTTCCGCACGTGTCTAGTATATCACGTCTCTCTCGCCAGTGATTGTTTCAGAAAAGTGTAATAGCGCCTTAAAACTATGTGCTATTCAGAAAGTTTACCTATAAATATGGCAACCCTAAATGATGAGTACAGGCCTACTACCGCGAAAATCGAAATTCTTAAATTTAGAGGATTTTTCTCTGTCACTCCAACGATGGCGTCATTAGAGTGAGAGAGACAAATCCTCGAAATTTGAGGATTTCGTAGTTTGTGCTAGGGCTTACAAGTGGTACTATGGACATAGCCAACGTAGCATCTACACATTTTTTACAGTAATCTAACTGGATTTATTGGTTTTGGACATATAGCGCCAATCACGACACACCGTCGTCAGGATAATTAAGTTTATAATATCTATTTGAGCCATATTCTATGCCACTACAATTCACAGTATCCACAAGTATTGTAAAATAAACATATTTTTCTTTATTTATGATAAACTTTCTGAACTGCTAAAGAACAGTTTAATGGCAGTCCTTAATATGTGAGTGAGTTTAGTAAAACGTCCCGCTTTGTCGTTTGCCATAAAGCCGCTTTGTCAGTTTATTCATATGAAGATACAACGAAATCTCGTTTTTATGGTAAGCGACAAAGTGGGACGTTTTACTAAAAACTAACACATATTTTATTATAATATTAACATAGACTAATCGTACAAACGAAAGTTCGTTACTCTGACTAATACGACAATAATAGTCATGCTTCAAGAAACATCTTACTTAATCGTATTTGGAGCTGAACGCACATGTGCGTTGTTGGCACTGAGCATCAAATCGGTACTCAAATAGGATTTTTTACTTTATCGTATTGACTGTTATAAATGAAAGATTAATAAATGTTGTAACCTACATTCAAAATCCTTGCCACTAAAAACTTGCTTATCTTTCACTAGATGGCGTTGCACTGTTAATTGTAACTCAGTGGCGCCATCTAACTGTATAAGTGACATTAAGAAGTTAATTAATTTTAAAATTTAAATTTTGAATCATATTTATAATACTGGTTTAACTAAAAATCTGCATCGCATTCCTCGGTTTCAATAACCTGTATCATCGTAGCACACTATAATATGTTCATAATTTTGGCAAATCCGCAATGAATTAAACCATCTACATTCACTTTTATAACTCTTAATCAGTGACTTGTTTCTCAGATCCGCTCTGCCATCCAGAATCCATAGTATTCGTATCACTATAGCAATGTCTGTGATTATGTACCTTTAAATCTTCTTTATCGTCTCTCACGCTTTCGTATTGAGAGTCAGGACCAAGGCAGGCTGTTTCTCCTTCATTGGAGTATACTTGATTTTCTTCAGGCAATAATGGCTTTTCTGCTGTAGGTGATAAAGGCTGGTTTGGCGGTGGGGGAGCGTAGAATTCGGCTTTATTCGAGTCTGAACTTAACTGTCTAGGGTGGTTAATTTTTGGGCTGAATCTTGGTATTCTAACTTGATGTCGCATAGGACTACCTTCGTCACGTTCGAGTTTCTCGTTCAAGCGATCTCTAGAATCGTTACGACCGCTCATTCTAGTGTCGCTCATTCTAGAATCACGCTCGCTTCGTTCCATTCTGTCGCTTAACGCGCGCTCGCTTAACCTAGTCTCATTAAGCCGATCGCTTAATCTAGAATCAAAGCGCTCGCTTAAACGCGTCTCATTCATTCTATCGCTGATTCTAGAATCCATTCTATCCATCACCCCGCTTAATCTATTATCGTTCGCGACTATTCTAGAATTCAATTCAATTCTAGAGTCATTCATCCGTTCGATTCTTGAGTCATTTAAGCGCTCGCCTGGAATGCTTATTCTAGAATCGTTACCACTAATTCTAGAGTCATTCATTCGTTCGATTCTTGAATCATTTAAGCGCTCGCTTGGAATGCTTATTCTAGAATCGTTACCGCTTATTCTAGAATCGTTAACGCTTATTCTAGAATCATTACAGCTGATTCTAGAATCGTTCATGATTCTCATGGAGTTATTGAGCTGTTCAATCTGTTGTTCTGTGAGTCTGTTGTCTCGTGGCTTGACGTGTTTGTCCTGTCGAGGGCGTCGCTTGGAACCCACTTGGGGTTGAGGTCTCTGCTGCCGGGTGAGGGTGAAAGAACCGTCGGATTCAGAAGTGGACTCAGGGTGGTTCTCGATGGTACCCACGAGGGATACATTTGGGTTCATGCAGCAGTCAGCCTGTTAAAAACAATACGAAAACTTGTGTTAATTTAAGTATGTTACTTTTAAGATTAATTTCAAATTATGTTTTCATATTTTTAATCAATATAATATTGACTATAAAAAATGCTTGATTCCAAAATGTTGGTAATATTTCTAACTGTTTTTTCTTTTCTTTTTTACATTGTATTCTGTATTTATCGTTATGTATAATCGGTAGTCCATCAACGAGAAGTCCCTATGACAGCTCAAAAATGCTACCATAGGCATGATAACTGGCAAGTCAAATCAGCATCTTTTTTCGAACTGTCAAAACGATCACCATTATGGAATTTTAAATGAAATACTCAAAAGTGACGTCACGTTTGAGTACTGCCAAATAATCTACTTTTAAGTTCTTTTCAATTTATTAAATAGAAGTTCTATACAAAAATTACTGCAACATACATCTTAGTAATAATTCCTTCGTGTATTATGACGTGCATAATGTTAAATAATTTATTTTAACTACAGTCATCATCCCTATTCCGATATCTGCAGTGTTATTCACTAAACCGGCTTGCTGTCAGCGCTGTGTCAGCGCTGCGGCAGCGTCGAGCCTAAAAATGGTATTCACTAATGTACTTTAAACGACACTAGTGCTCGGCGACGAATGCGGCATGAGCTGGAACTACCTTTTTCGCCCTGCGACAATTAAAAAAGTCCACAAACTTACGAACTGCTCTCACTGCTTACTATGCATTCGCCCAAGCATGGCTTTGCTATGCCATCATTTTATGGGGAAACAGTACAAACGCACAAGACTTATTAATTCTACAAAAAAAATGTATTCGAATTTTAGCGAATGTCAAACTACCCGATAGTAGTAAGCCACATTATAGACAATTAGGAATTCTCACGGTACCTTGCATATATATTTTCGAATTATGTAAATTTGTAAAAACGCACCCTGAATTCTATTCTAAACTTGGAGATATGCCCCGACGATTCGAATCTCGCTTCAAAAATAATTTGCTCCAAGTTCCTTCAAAATTAATAATCCACAAAAACGGTCCCTATCCCATGTCAATAAAAATTTATAATAATTTACCTAACTACATAAAAAATGAACAAAACTTTAATAAATTTCTAAAAAATTTAAAGGGATTCCTCGTAGACAACGCATTCTATTCTGTAAAAGAATATCTAGAATATAAAGAAAATATTTAATCTATTTAATTTAATTTTAATAGAATAAAATAAGAAATAATAATAAATACATATCACTCTCTCTGCCGCCATAATATATATAACTTCATTACCGGTATAAATGTAAATATACTGTATTGTGGTCTTATTGTATAGGGCCATTAGTTAGTTAGTTACTTTTAGTTAGTTCGTCAACTTATTGCAGTGCCCTTACAGTGTGTCGAGCCATTACTATTTTATAAGATCTTTTGTACACACAAAGCAATGATTAAATGAATACTGAATACTGAATACTGACACAGCGCCGAGAGTTTGACGTTTAATGTACGAACTTCGTATTCTCTAACGAAAAATAACGACGAACTCGCCCACAACCTCGCTCGCAGTCTCGATTCCTAATGTCAAATAAAACAGCTAGGATTTTAGACAAGGTCTCGACGTCGAGCTCGTTGACGAACGCAGCGTCGAATGTGTTAATAAGAGAATAGCATAGCTGGTAATGAGCCAGTACCAGTGTGATTAGTAGTGTCCTTACCTTTACAGAAACGTTGCAGCAGCTCGATACATCTGCGAAGTATACTTCAGATTCAGCATTCTGGTTCCCGCGATGACAGTCTTGCATTGAAGACCTGCGCAAAATGGTAATTCACTTAAATGACGTACCTAAATAAGGGTATATGTATGTATATTTATTCGGTAGGTAAACAAAGAAATACACATAATAATTATAAAACAAAAAAAAAAGATGTTTTCTAATCATGAATTGATTACAGCGGCCTCTATAGCAAATTCAACGCAACGGAGAGTTGTCGAGTTTGCGGACGATTGTGTGTCTACACGTCTTTGGGTGGCTTAAGGTTGTAGTACCTTCGAAACATTAAGTACAGATGTCGCTAGTGATTAGCTTCACAATATCATTGACTAATTCGCTGTGATCGACGGAAGGTCGTCTGGTGTAATTGGAAGCACGTTGGACCGGCAATCCAAAGGAAGCGGGTTCGAATCCCGTGACAACCAGAGTCTTTCGCAGTTGATTTTTTCTATGGTAAGCACATCTGTTACGACATTGTGGGATTATACACATAATAATGACATTAAACCCTATATAATACTAAATAAATAAAATAAATATCTTGAGACATCTTACACAAATCGACCTAGTCCTACGGTAAGCTCAATTAAGGCTTGCGATGTGGGATGTGGGTACCAGGCGACGATATAACGATATATACGAGTATATAATAGATATACACCCATGACCAAGGAACAAATATTTGCTTAGACAGCAAGAGTGATGAAAATATACTTATTTTCTGGCTGCCCTGTAGAAATTTAACCTTCTTACGACAAAAGCTTACGGTAAACAGACTGGTAAGTAGAAATATGTAATTCACTTACCGAATGGGGGAATGCTTGTCATTCTGGAAGCCTAGGTTCTCTTTCCCTTGCTTTGGAGGACAGGAGTCGCTGCTTTGATCTGAAACTAATAGAAAAACAATATTTTTATAAACATTTATCTGTATTTAAAACTAGGACAAGTTTTTATCCAAAATGAAATCTAAGGATATAGTAAAAAATCTTTTTCCGCCGTATTTTCACGGAAACATCCGAATTCATCTTTCTATCTCAATTCGCTTCAGTGCAATGGATACTGAAGTTAATTGTAGCAGCAATCAATTTTGTCCCAAAATACACATACATATATTTTTCGAATTTTCCATTTCGTTACCACTATACAAAATGTATGAAAAAATAGTAACGGAATGGAAAAAACCTTGGGCTAAAATTTTCTCCAATCACGATCGAAAGAGCTCGCGATTCTGAGCGGAAATCACATTAAAAGTTCCAAAACCAAAAAAAATTAAGAGTTGTATGTCGGTCATTGTTTTCCAAAACTTTGAAAACAATGGCCGACATATTTTTCTACTCAAATCTTGTGTTTTTTTAAGACAAATATTTTTCTCTTCGCTATATTGAGGGTGGATATTTGCTGCAGTAAAACGAGAAGAAAAGGGTCTTTCTATGCGATTTTTTTACGCGTTTTTATTGTTCATTACCATCACCACTTTACTTTCCGCTTTATAAAAGCAAACGAGACTATTATGCCAGAATAGCAGACAAACATGCGTCTGCTACAAGATAACCGATAATGACTCCACTATTTATACGCAGTTCGTCAATAATTTGGGAATGGTAATGACTTGATTGGTGCGACAGAATAATCGCACAGAACTACCCAAAAGTGCACTAGGAATTGAATCAGTTCAATTGTTCTTCAGGACTGTTTATGATCAACTGACTTTTACACAAAAGTAAACAAACAAGTCGTAGGACGTTGCCATAGTAATTATGAATTATGACAGCAATTCTGTCAACAGCCAGCATTGCCGCTAATTAGTAGTTATAGGCGTAGTTTTTATTTTAATATCACATTACAAAAGCAAATGTAATATTTCAATACACTATGGCGAGGAGGAGAACACACGATTTTTTATTTTTTATTTAAGGGATAAAATGGTAAGTACTGGTCAACTTACCTTTACTGGCGCTTTTCTGATGCAAACATTCGATTGCAACGTTTTCATCCAAACGGCAGTCTCTATGGAGGTTACCCGCACTCATGCCTGAAGAAAAAACAAATAAACAAAACATTATTTTCGTTTTTAGTACCCTTCATAAGCAAACATAAAATTTCTTAAAGTATACGTAATTTCAACCAGGATTGAAGCGAATGACTACACACACGTGTATGTAACAAAAAGTACTTACTAAACATTGATAAATTAAATAAATAAATATCATGGGAGAATCTTACACGACTCAGCCTAAGCCCAATTAAGGCTAGTGTTCACATATTACATATCGACGCTTAGTACCCTAAGATAGAGATACTTCATCATCATCATCAGCCTATGTTAGTCCACTGCTGGTCGTAGGCCTCTCCTATTAACTATGCGTATAGATGCATTAGGAGGTAAATGCCCATAATCGCCACGCTGGGCAAACGGATTGACGATCTCAGTAATGTGTCCACTATGATGACGCTGCCCATCATCAATCTTGTAAAATGGTCAACGACACTTCAATCCCTTAGTCGACTCTTACGGCACCCGCAGGAGGAGTTTGGGTGGTGAAAAAGGTATTCTTACTGCCGTCACCACACGGTAAATACTTAAATGAATAGAAAACAACAAGTCACAAATATTTCAGATACACATATAACTAATTAACTAACTTACTAGTACTGGCCTTTGCGTCTATTTCAGACGATTTCAGGTGTAAATGCCCTGAAGACATCGCTTTTGGTGGCTAAATAGACCTATGCGAGAGCGGCAAACTTTGCCACATGACTGACAGGGAAAGTTCGTGTCTAACTTATACCGGACTCGAACCCGGAACTTCCAGCTTCATAGGCGTGGTGTCATGGTCTGACTTACATTTATATTATAACATCTCAACAGAAATGTATATGACTTTACAACGAATAAATTGAATTGATATGCAAAACTTACCCAACGATCTCTGACACGGATACGGCACCAAATGCCCCCTCAAAGTATTAAATCTGGCATCATCCTGCATCCTCAACTCCTCAGGATACATCTGCAAATGCTCCCTTGTCTCCGGCATCTCCCTGACCTCCTGATTAATCCTGGCCAGCTCCTGATTCCTTATCAACTCCGGATTCATCCTGAGCTCCGGATTTCGGATCAGTTCTGGGTTTATTCTAAGCTCTGGGTTTATCCTGAGCTCAGGGTTTCTTAGGTCCGGTCTGATGTCGATTCGGGACATGTCGATACGCTCCTGGATCCGAGGGTCGCGGATGTCAGGCCGGTCAGGGTAGGTGCGGCAGGTGTGGTGGTCGTGCATTGAGTTTCGATGGACGTCTATGTGGTGGTGATGGAGGAGGGTGGCAGCGGCTGGGTCTTGGTGTAGATGGTGGCTGGAAGAGGTCAAAAGGTCAAGTTTGTTGACCAATGATCAGATACTCCCAGAATAAACCTCAGCAATGCTGTATCTGATGTTGGTATTGGTGAGCAATATGGCGTAGGGAAGGTGGACTGATACAGATACAGATAGGTACAGATCTTTATTGATAAAATAGGTAAATGCCCGTAATCGCAACGTTGGGCAAGCGGATAGCCGTTCGCAGTAATGTGCCCACTATGATGACGCTGCTGTCCATCGTCAATCTTCTATCAAAGAATGACCAGTGACACTTCAGTCCCTCAGTCGACTCTTACGACAACCGCGGAAGAGTTGGGGTGCTGATAAATGTATTACTGCCATCACCACAGGGTGTAACCGGTTGCCGACTATAGGCAGATTTTTTGAAAAACCCTCAATCATAATAATAATAAATTCGTGTAATACAAGACAAGACTATATAAATAAAATAATTAACAAAGAAAAGTTGGTGCATCACGAAATGGAACTCAGCGTAGTGCTAGCCCGAAAGCTGGTCTTCCGTAGGGCCCATTTGGTAATGCCACGACATCATCACATTTTTTTTTTTATGTTGGCACAACAAAGTGGCTCCACTCCACCTGATCGTAAGTGAAAAGTAGAGCCCAAATCGCGGCGGCAACGAACAGGAGACAATCAGTAACCTGTTAGTTGCCACCGCCTTGCTGGCCCGCTAGATGCTTCTTCACGCTTCGTTTAAAGGGTCCACATTTTGCTGGATTAAGTAATGGACTTACCGACTGCCGCTGCGGCCTTGTGGGCTGTACGGTGGCGGCGGACCCCACACTCCGGTCTGCGCGTCGAAACTTCCACTGGCTTCGCCGAAACCTTCCACCTGGGAACATAAGTATTTTAATTAAAGAGTGCCTACCACAATTACTCAGCAAATGAACTGTCTGCTGTCTGTGACGTTATGATGTAGGATGTTAGAATGTGTGTAGCATAGCTTCTATATTCGGAGAAAACGTGCGTACGATTAAACGGACGTCTTTTCTGTGGACATTGCGAAAATTACCGGTTCTTGCACATACAAGCACCCCGCACTGGCGTCCCGCAAGGCTCTGTGCTATCCCCAACGCTGTTCCTTCTGCATATCAATGACATGTTGTCTATCGGCGACCTCCATTGCTATGCGGATGACAGTACTGGGGATACTTTTTACACAGGCCGTGCTAATATCCCTCGCTCTGTGGTACTGGAAAATCGCGGAAAACTTGTGTCTGACATCGAGAACACTTTATCTAGAGTCTCGTTATGGGGTCGGGATAACCTAGTCAGGTTCAACCCCACAAAGACACAAGTTTGCGCGTTTACCGCTAAAAAAACCCCCTTTACTGTGGCTCCAAAGTTCCAAGACACAGCTCTTACCATGTCAGGGAGTATTGGGATCCTCGGAGTCGACATTTCCAACGACGTCCAATTCCGATGTCACCTAGAGGGAAAAGCTACGCTGGCATCCAAAAAGCTCGGGGTGCTCAATAAAGCGAGGGGATACTTTACTCCGGGGCAAAGACTTCTGTTATATAAGTCGCAAGTCAGACCCCATATGGAGTATTGCTGTCACCTCTGGGCAGGAGCACCTGTATACCAGCTTGCACCCTTTGACTCGGTTCAGAGACGAGCTGTCCGAATAGTCGACGATCCCAGACTCACAGGCGGTATTGAACCCTTAAGTCTAAGGAGAGACTTCGCCTCCTTATGTGTGTTCTATCGTCTGTACAATGGGTTGTGCTCTGAAGAACTGTTCGACATGATGCCAACGTCCACTTTTCATCATCGCACCGCTCGCCACCGACTGGGCGCTCATCCTCACACCTTGCAACCTAAATGGTGGCGCACCGTGCGGTTTCAGAGGAACTTCCTCCCGCGGACGGTCCGTCTGTGGAATGAGCTCCCTGCCGAGGTTTTGTCGATGGACTACAGTATGGGGTTCTTCAAAAGAGGAGTGTACAAGTTCTTATTGGGTCGGCAACGCGCATGTGACACCCCTGGGGGTGCAAGCGCCCATAGGCTACGGTGACTGCTTTCCATCAGGCGAGCCGTATGCTTGTTTGCCACCGACGTGGTATAAAAAAAAAAAAAAAAATACAAATTAGGATTTGATCATATAATGCTTAAGAACCAGAAGCCAGCTAAGTATCGCCTTGTTTTTGTCTAGCAAGAAAATTAGGGCCCTTAAATACAGAAAAATCTGTATGACCCATTTAGGTATTTGGTTTCTTTAGTCTGTGATTAAAACCTCTAATGAATCGCATTGAGTGTTTATTTAATTATTGAAATGTCCATCCAGTATCCCGAATTTTACACTGTCAACCATATAAAGTCACTTTATATTAATTTGCTTGAAATAATCAACATGTTTCGATTACGAGAACCGTTTGGTAATCGGGACTAGCTGTCCATATCACATATTTGGCAGGCTTTGGCAGAATTGCTCATTTTTGAAGCTGCCGGAAATATAAAATCTACTTCCGAAGCCTACCTAGATGGTAGTGGATGACGCGTATATCAATTTAAACACCTACAAATCTGAGACTTTTAACCACACTAACATCATGTTAACCACTACAACCTAATATTGTTCCTTGTATCATTACGGCATTAATACTGGATTCATCTGGAACACCTAAAATCTAATCTGAGATCTGGAATCATCTGCAAGGCCTCATATTGTTCCTGGTATCGTTCTGACATAAAGCATACATCTGGAACACCTGGAATCAACCTGGAACACCTGGAAGCTTTCCTAACCTGGTACTGCCCCTGGTATCCCTGCGGCATCTGCGCCGGATAGTTTTGGAACGTTCCAGAGCTCTGGAAGCCGGGCTGGTTCCGCTGGAAGGTCTGGAAGTTGGCCGGGAACCGTTCCTCGAAGCCCTGGGGGTTGGTTGGGGTCTCTGTTTCGCAGAAGCCGTAGGCGCTGTCTCCAGATTGAGGGACCCCCATGCGGCAGCGGGAACTGTAGAAATATTTTAAATTGTTACACTAATTGAAATACATAGTGAAAAGGTGGATATTCTATCATATCAGATATTTCTATGATCACAGTAGGATATGTACCGGTTCTTCTCTGGTCAGTGTTATAGGGTTAGAACCAGAAGTATCTATCATTTTATATGTAACTTAATTAGACCGTTAAAAGTTTGATGCTATTCCAATTTGAATAAAGAATCATTTGATTTTGACTTTATATACTCGTAATAAAGTTTTTTTATCACACTAGCTGTCTAAGCGCACCATTTCTTGAATGCGTCAGATGCGTAATGTATGCCAATGGAGATATACATACATATAAAGATAAATTCCCTTGGGAGTTATGGAAATATTACGTTACTTAATATTATTTTGACTTAAAACTTAATATTTACTTGCAATTATGATGAAAGAAATTGTATGCATCACGATCGGTAAATGGATTTTAAACTCTAGTCCCTAAAAGCTTACGGCTTCTGTTTTCTAGATCTAGGCACTAGTAACCAGCCATTGCCCAAATAAATATGTATACTCACTTTTGGCTGTTGCTTCTCGGCCAGGGGAACCAGCTCCAAGCTGAAGTCTTCCTCACAGTGCCAGGGTTAGGGGAGTACAGGTTCCCGATACGACCTGGAAATACATAACAATATGACAGCTCTACATGGTTGTACTGAAAAACTGACGTGACGTCTCATTCCGGTACGTGGCCGCCACTCAAGAAACTTCCCAAACGACCATCGATTCTACGCGCAATGTGCCCCGTCCGCTGCCATTTCAGTTTAGCAAATCGGAGGATAGCCTCATAAGAAGGCTCAAAGTCACCCAAAGGGCAATGGAGAGGGCTATGCTAGGAGTCTCTCTGCGTGATCGGATTAAAAATGAGACCATCCGCAGCAGAACCAAAGGAACCGAAATGCGTCTATACTCATAGTTAATAGGAGAGGCCTACGTCCAGCAGTGGACTGAGATAGGCTGATGATGTAAGTGAAGAAACATACCAGGAGCCCAGAACCGGTGCTGGAGGCTGATGTCCCAGGCTGGCTGGGCCGGGTGGCATTGAGCGCAGCAGCTGCAAGTTGGCTGCAAAGAAGAACGATTTCAATAGGCTACTTGACCCATTTTTAAATTTTGTCGGATATTATTAATCAATATCTGATTAACGGAAAAAAAAAAAATTTTTTTCACGACCTAGAAAACTGAAAAATTATAACTTAAAACTTAAACTTTCGTTACCGCGCGAAAACGATACGAGCCATGTTAATGCTTAGATTATCTGTGGTGTGACGTCACTCAAACCGAAAACAAACATTTGACATGTCACTTAAATTATGTTACGTCAATGTCGCAGCAAAGCTACATACCTACATGTCCATGGCGAATTTCACTCGTATAAGATTCGACATGAAGTTAGTTTAAGATCCTATGACGTCACATCATGGCCGACACCGTTTTCAGACTACGAAATAAAAATAAATAAAACAAATTTTTCAATAAAAAATATGTACCCATCAAACATTTTTAATACACCGTAATCGAAAAATATTGATCTTTTAAATAAATACTACAGAAAATAATAATGTTTTGCAGTAAATTTGATTTGAGTCAAGTAGCCTATTAGCCTCTCGTAAAGAATATGATGCTGCTGCCCGTCATCAATATTTATCAAATAGTGGTCAGTGACACTTCAATCCCTTAGTCGACTCTTACGACACCCGGAGGAGTTGGGGGTATAAATATTGATGACGGGCAGCAGCATTATCATAGTGGACACATTACTGCGATCGCCAATCCGCTTGCCCAGCATGGCGATTATGGGCATTTACCTCCTAATGCGTTTATACGCATAGTTAATAGGAGAGGCCTACGTCCAGCAGTGGACTATCATAGGCTGATGATGATGATTATGATGATGAAAGAATATGACAGAGGAATAAATACGATAAACTTCACGATGGTAAGCGGTAACTGTAGCCTATAGACGCTCCCGATTGGAGAAACCGTAAATTTACAATTGTAAGCACTTGTCAATGTGGTGAAATTGGGGCCAGATGTCACCCTGTATATCGCATAACGGGAGCTCTTTCGATCCCTATACAAAAAAGTGTTTCTAGTTTATTTTTCTCAAACATGCAATGAAATGTTGTCATGTTCGTCATAATAGGCTTTAAAGTATGACGTTGCAGGCGGATGACCTCGAGATAATAGTAAAGGATTTTCATACGAATTTAACGGCTCAGGCCGGTAAGTAATATTTTTTTAAAACATGGCGTCGGTTTTCATGAACAGGCTAAACAACTAAATTCTGTTTTTTTGATTGTCGTATTTTTTATTTCATTGCATATGTTTGAGAAAAGCACTATACATGCCTCGCCATGAAACTACGTTCTCACTACGTTCGGCCGTCCATACCTACTCAGCCCGGCCTCTGCAGTAATGTACTATAATAATAAATAAATAAATAAATATCTTGGAACATCTTACACAAATCGACTTAGTCCCACGGTAAGCTCAATTAAGGCTTGTGATGTGGGTACCAGGCGACGGTATATATAATAGATAGATACATATACATACTTAAATACATAGACAGCCATGACCAAGGAACAAATATTTGTGATAAATAAATACACAAATAATGCCCTCGCCGGGATTCGAACCCGGAACCTCCAGCTTCGTAGGCAGGGTCACTACCAACTTGGCTACGGAGGCTGACTATTATCAATTCTGTAATCATTTTTCATGTTACCTGCACGGCCCTAGGTTGGGGCGGCTGCCCCGCCGGCGGGCGGTAAAGCGACCGGCAGCGAAGTTCCAATTGCTCCCAGTACATCTTCTTACGTTCGTGTCTGTAACAATTTTAAACAATTGAAGTAAGCCGCATTTCCACTTACCATTCTGAGTACGGGTGGGAACTATGGGTGCAAAACTTTAACAAAACTTCTCAAATGGATTATAAATATTAGATGGCATATACCAAAGAAAAACGACCAAGATCACCTGATGTCCGAGGTGGGGATCGAACACACGTACTCAGTGTTCGCGGCTGATGCCTGTACCCCTCGGCCACTCGGTCGGTATATCGGGTTACAATGCTAGGAGTACAGGCATCAGCCGCGAAAGCTGAGTACGTGGGTTCGATCCCCACCTCGGACTCTCCACACACACCCTCACACACACCCTCGGTTGTGATCTTGGTAGTTTTTCTTTGGTATATGACATGTAATATTTATAATTTATATAGTATTAAGTAGTGTGACTACTGGGGAAAATAAAAAGTACCTACAAATCAAAATATTTAGTTAATAAATAATTTGATTTGTGTTTTCGCAATACGTTCTCAAATGGACTTGACATAGCACACACATCCATAAAATATACATAGCTACACACCCACACATTGTAAGTTGAAGATTCCGAGATAAGAGAGGAACAAAATTGGATACAGATTTTTCAATAATGTTCGTGTTTTTCTTGGCTAAAGTGTTCCCATATGTAAATTTTAAAGTTTTGCACCCATAATTCTGACCCCTAGTTCTGAGCAAGCATTCGTTCGTTCTTGAGTTTTTTTTTTTATGTTGGCACAACAAAGTGGCTCCACTCCACCTGATCGTAAGTGAAAAGTAGAGCCCAAATCACGGCGGCAACGAACAGGAGACAATCAGTAACCTGTTAGTTGCCACCGCCTTGCTGGCCCGCTAGATGCTTCTTCATGCTTCGTTTAAATGAAAACGGGATTAAGCTGCGTTTCCACTTAAGGTGCATTCAGACCAAACGAACATTCGCTATTCTATCCCCCACTATACGAAATCAACGAATAACGTTTTGTGTAACGATCGAATTTCGTAGAGTAGGGGTTAGAATAGCGAATGGTCGTTTAGTCTAAATGCACCCTTAGTAATCTGAGCGAGCATTCACTTGTTCGTGGGCTGACGAACGAACATTTTGCTATGTGAAATCCTGTTTTCATATGCCCATAACGAACGAATGCTTGCTGAGGACATTAAAGCTGCTTTTCCACTTAGTATTCTGAGCGAGCATTCACTTGTTCGTGGGCTGACGAACGAACATTTTGCTATGTGAAATCCTGTTTTCATCTGCCCAAGAATGCTTGCTCGCTGAGAACACTAAGTGAAAACGCGGCTTAATGTAATATAATATAACAATAACAAGCTAATATCGCTCTCCGAAGTAGTCCCGGCAAATAAGAATATAATAAAGGTTCTAACACTCGTAGGGTCACTATTACGAAACGAGACAATAGTCGAGTTTTGTGATAATTACCCGAGAATTTTAAAAATAAAGTACTGAGATTTTAACTTCATTTTTCTCAAAAACTACACGAAATTATTCTTAACCCATAAAATAGTAGATAAAACAGTTCTTTCTCGTTTTATTTTAATACAAAAACCATTAAAAACGTCAGAAATAAGCAACTCGAGTAATAAAATTATAATTCCGCAAAAAAACCTACTTGAATATTAGGTCGTATCTCAGTTCTGGTTCAATACTGACATACGAGGTTGCTAAGAGTAGTGACAGTTTTCATAGTGACTTTTGGTTGTGAGTCGACGATACAATCTTCGTCATTTACCACTGTTTGCGAAAAAACCAGAAGATAGTATCCACAACAAAATACCATTTTATATTTGCTGTTCAAAACTCTGAACTAACCACACCTTCATTCAGAAAACACAAGAAACATGCACCTGTCATCGTAACATAGCCGCAAAGTTAACTTTGTACAACCATAGCAACCGTTGCTATGAGCCGTCAACAATACTACTAAGACAAAAGGTCGTAACAGCCACTGCCTCTCAGTCCTGTTATAAGCGCTAAGTTAATTCGTATAAGGCTCAAATTTCAATGGTAAATCTTGTCACATTGGATTATCAAGCGGTTCGCATAATTTGTCAAAACGACTTCAATAAATCAGACAAGTGATAATAACTGCAGTGCAGTTTTCTATTGTGTTTTTACGTTTTATTTAGTATTTATAATTAGTGTATCATGGCACGAATGAGTGTCTGCTATTCTACGTAAGTATTTCGTTGTTTCGGAAATTTCGACAGCATTCGCGAAAATTCCATGTAATATGTACCTATAATCTTAATCGGAGATGTTTGTATTATATTTATATTAGCTCGGCTGACAAATTAGATATATGAATGAATGTCAAGGGCTGTATGCAACTCGTCGCCTGGTACCCAACCCACATCACAAGCCTTAATTGAGCTTACCGTGGGACTAGGTCGATTTGTGAAGATGTCCCAAGATATTTATTTATATTATTATATTAGACATATAATATAGTATATATACTATATTATTATACACACATCACATCGTATCATCAGCCTACCTCAGTCCACCGCTAGACGTAGACCTCTCCTATTAACTATGCCCATAAACGCATTAGGAGGTAAATGCCCATAATCGCCACGCTGGGCAAGCGGATTGGCGATACACAATGCTTGTTGCTGGGCCCACATGAATAAAGAACCCTTTGACTTTCTTTGAAACAGTATTTTCTCCATACAAAGATAACGGTAATTTCCGTTCTTAGGTATATAAATATACTTAATGAAGTAATTTAAAAATACGATGTTGTAAATTACATAAAATATTGAGTTTATGTACATAAAGAGTATAAAACATTTTATAATATTGGGCTATTTCGAGGTTTTTCTAAAGTCAAAGTCAAAGTCAAAATATTTTTTTATTCAGCAACGAGCGCTTTTGAATCGCTAAACTAAATAGCGAATGAGAGAAAAAAAAGCTACTTCCGGTTTTAACCCTACTCCACTGCCTGAGAAGAATCAGGTCTTACAGCTAAAATGCATTAATTAAAAACGAAACATAAATGTAATGAATTTCGAGAAATGTATGATGTAAGGATATATGTAAAAGGGCATACAATTGTTTTTAGTAACTGTCTAAACTAACGGTTCCGGTGATCCGGTCCCTGCTTTGAAAATCTATGGGTATTTTTAGATCCCTAACCAGCCACCGGGGCCTGAACTATGTGAATGACGCCGAGGAGCTGACTGATGGTGAGCTGATCAAAGCTGTCAGTGAGCTGAAGCAGCAGATCAAGATCACCAACTTGGAGAACGATATCCTTGAGAGGACCATCATGAGGTGAGCTATCTAAATCTAATCAAAGACAAAAGGTAAAAAAATACAATTATAAAACATGAACTACACCGTGTTTTTATTGATTTCCGCTAAATTGGACAGATTACTTGGGACATTAATAGAAATTGCCTGGTTTATCGGCTTTTGTTAATTTAGTAAAAAAAAAATTTTTTCGTTTTCATATAATTGAAATGGCAAGTGTGAGAGAACCTTATGAATATGATCTCGGGTGACTGACGGCACATGTCAAAATAAGTTTTATTAGGATGTAATAACGGTTGCAATACACTTGTTCAGTCATTAAACTTATTTTTTTAATAACTCAATAATAGTAAGAGTTAAGATACTAGTTTCTTAGAGAAATTGATTATTTTTGACCTAAATAAGCTTTCCTTCAATTTAACGGAAATCAATAAAAACACAGTGTTTTATAATTGTATTTTTTTTACTTTTTCTCTTTGTTTTCTTTTACTATTTATTTTTCTGTCTGTTTTGTGTGTTATCTTATCTGTCGTGGCATCACCAAATGGGCCCTACAAAAGACCAGCGCTGGCTTCCGGGCTAGCACTACGCTGAGTTTGGTCCATTTCGTGATGCACCAACTATTCTTTGTTAATTATTTTATTTATACTGTCTTGTCTTGTGTGCCATGAATAAATGTTTATTATTATAAATATTTGCTTAAAACCCTAACCCGTGTATGTCGTAAGAGTCGACTAAGGGATTGAAGAGACACATGACCATTCGTTTATTAAATAGAAGATTGATGACGTGCTGAGACGTGGGCGCTCACTATGAGCCTGATCAAAAAGCTCAAAGTCACTGAAAGGGCAATGGAGAGAACAATGCTCGGAGTTTCCTTGCGTGATCGAATCAGAAACGAGATCCGCAAGAGGACCAAAGTCACCGACATTGCTCTCAGAATTGCCAGACTTAAGTGGCAGAGGGCTAAGCACATTGCCAGAAGATCAGACAGCCAATAGATCTAGAAATAACTGGATTTTAAAATGTCTATCTTTAAGTAACTTATGAGGTATTCAATTGTTAGTTGTTTATAGAGTTAACCGATTCGTTGCGTGTTCCATTTTCAAAAACTTATCTATGGCGGCGAACAATTTTTTCATGATACGCCAAGCGTGCCTTACGCTATAGAATATGATGATACCTCTATCGTAGCATACGCCATTCGTTAAAAACATTCATGACACGCTTGGCGTGTCATCCACACTGAAACGGTTAAAAAAACGTATTTCTGTTCACGACTCATGTTTGGCCCTATACTTAATTATTTTCTGTATTAGCGACCCGCCCCGGCTTCGCACGGGTACTATACCTACATAAAAACCTTCCTCTTGAATTACTCTACCTATTAAAAAAAATCTCATCATAATCCGTTGCGTAGTTTGAAAGATTTAAGCGTACAAAGGGACATAGGGACAGAAAAAGTGACTTTATTTTATACTATGTAGTGGCACGGGTACTATACCTACATAAAAACCTTCCTCTAGAATTACTCTACCTATTAAAAAAATCTCATCAAAATCCGTTGCGTAGTTTGAAAGATTTAAGCGTACAAAGGGACATAGGGACAGAAAAAGTGACTTTATTTTATACTATGTATTGATGATGTCGTTTCATTCGTGTTAATAATGAGCAGACTCCGGAATTCTGGTAGCATTTTTGAGCTGTCATAGGGACTTCTCGTTTATCGACTACCGATTATACATAAGTATATCGATAAATGCAGAATACAATGTTAAATAATTATGATTACAAATAGAAGTAAACAACAGGCAGTCTTATCGCTAATGAGCGATCTCTTTTAGATAACCTTTGGATACCAACTTTTAGGAAATTATAAATAGAAATTAAAATACATATTTTATTAATCCTTACTAATATTTGTGGATTTCTTATGGCTATTAAACATTTTTCGGAAGATATTGCTACGAGAATTGCTATTGAGCCTTATGATATTATGTTGCAAATCTCTATTTAACATTTTCAGCCACTCAAAAGTTATCTAAACGAGATCGCTCATGAGCGATAAGACCGTCTATTGTTAACTTTTACTTGAAATCATAATTATTTTACACTGTATTCTGTATTTATCGATATACATATATAATCGGTAGTCGATAAACGAGAAGTCCCTATGACAGCTCAAAAATGCTACCAGAATTCCGGAGTCTGATAAAGAGGAATGTTCCAGATTGGAGCCAGCCCTCATGAACAACATCCAGCAAGCCCTGGAATATGCCAGTAAGCTCGCCAGCTCACCGTCCGTCGGCGGCAGCTTCATGAGATCCCAGACTTCCAAGTTTGACTTCAGCTCTTCCAAGATCCTTTCTAGTCCTTCCAGGTGAGTAAAAAAAGGTTAGGTTTTAAAGGTTCTTGAGTGGCGGCTACGTACCGGAAGGCGTAACGTGGGTAGGCCCCTTACAAGGTGGACTGATGACCTGGTGAAGGTCGCAGGAGTCCGCTGGATGCGGGTGGCGCAGGACCGGTCATTGTGGCAATCTTTGGGGGAGGCCTATGTTCAGTGGACGTCTTTCGGCTGATATGATGAGGTGAGTAAAAGTAGCACTAGTAATGAGCCGTGTGGTGACGGCAGAAATAATACATTTGTCACCACCCCCTTCCCGCGCGTGTCGTAAGTCGACTAAGGGATTGAAGTGTCACTGACCATTCTTTGATAGGATTGAAGACGGGCAGCAGCTTCATCATACTGAATGCACTACTGCGATCGCCAGTCCGCTTGCCCAGCGTGACTGTTATGGGCATTTAGCTCCTAATGCGTCAATACGCATTAAAAATAGGAGAGGCCTACGTCCAGCAGTGGATTGAGATAAGGCTGATGATGTGAATGGGTCATCATGTACAATCGCTGTCTATGCTCAAGGAAGCGTAAAAGCGATCGGACAGGTAATCCTTGGGAAATCCTTGAGAAATCCAGTCTATCCAGAAGGATTTCAAGCTATTTTCAATACTAGAATATTTCTACTAAATTTCACTACAGTGAGATCGGTCAAAGATCTGATCTGGGGTGTAAAATGATGTTGTTAATCGGAGTTCTGGTGTTGTTTATAACTAACATAACAGACTGAACTGATTCAAGATATTAATCTTCCAGGGCTTCAACGAGAAGAGTGGAATCTTCAGCTAAGATAGGCGGCACCACAGTCTTCGGAACCGGTACCAGGATCAACGTGATGGCTCGTTCGGAGCTCGTTAGCACTGAGATGGACATCTTGATGCAGAAGCTGGCTAATGCCAGAAAGAAGGTAGGTCTTATACCCTCAGGGCTTCCATGAGAAGGGTGGAATCTTCAGCCAAGATAAGGGGGAATCACAGTCTTCGAAAGCGGTAACAGGATCAACGTGATGGCTCGTTCGGAGCTCGTTAGCACTGAGATGGACATCTTGATGCAGAAGCTGGCTAATGCCAGAAAGAAGGTAGGTCTTATACCCTCAGGGCTTCCATGAGAAGGGTGGAATCTTCAGCCAAGATAAGGGGGAATCACAGTCTTCGAAAGCGGTAACAGGATCAACGTGATGGCTCGCTCGGAGCTCGTTAGCACTGAGATGGACATCTTGATGCAGAAGTTGGCTAATGCCAGAAAGAAGGTAGGTCTTATACCCTCAGGGCTTTAGCAAGAAGTGTGGAATTTTCAGCCAAAATAGACTGCACGATGGTCTTCGGAATCGGTACCAGAACTAACGTAATGGCTCGCTCGGAGCTTGTCAGCATTGAAATGGATATCTTGATGCAGAAGTTGGCTAATGCCAGAAAGAAGGTAGGTCTTATACCCTCAGAGCTTTCATGAAAAGGGTGGAATCTTCAGCCAAGATAAGGGGGAATCATAGTCTTCGGAAACGGTAACAAGATCAACGTTATGGCTCGTTCGGAGCTCGTTAGCACGGAGATGGACATCTTGATGCAGAAGCTGGCTAATGCCAGGAAGAAGGTAGGTCTTACACCCTCAGGGTATTGACGAGAAGAGTGGTATCTTCAGCCAACATAAGGGGGACCGCAGTCTTCGGAACAGGCACCAGGATAAGCGGCGCTCGGAGCTGGTTAGCACTGAGATGGACATCTTGATGCAGAAGCTGGCTAATGCCAGGAAGAAGGTAGGTCTTATACCCTCAGGACTTTAGCAAGAAGTGTGGAATTATCAACCAAGATAGACGGCACGATGGTCTTCGGAATCGGTACCAGAATTAACGTGATGGCACGCTCGGAGCTCGTTAGCACTGAGATGGATATCTTGATGCGGAAGCTGGCTAATGCCAGAAAGAAGGTAGGTCTTATACCCTCAGGGCTTCCATGAGAAGGGTGGAATCTTCAGCCAAGATAAGGGGAAATCATAGTCTTCGGAAGCGGTAACAGGATCAACATGATGGCACGCTCGGAGCTCGTTAGCACTGAGATGGACATCTTGATGCAGAAGCTGGCTAATGCCAGGAAGAAGGTCAGTGTTATACCCTCAGGGCTTCCATGAGGGGTGGAATCTTCAGCCAAGATAGAGGGCATCAGTCTCAGGAAGGGGCACCAAAAACATTTATATCTTTACAATCAAATATTGGATATGGACACTAATTTAATATTTCAAGTACTCGTATTCATGCGTAGCGTGGACATAATAAATTACTCAAATTTTGATTCCAGGCTGCAAAACAACACGCCATGTTGAAAGCCCAGTTGGAAGAGATCGAGCTACGAGGAGCGGACATCGAGAAGGCCAGTGCAGCTTTTAATCAAGAAGTCATAGTTGACGGCTGGGACCAGCTCGCTCAGAGGATCCCTGCCGAGATATGGATCAGGTTTGTCTCTAACCCACCATGTCTCTATGTCACACTCTTTCTATCTGGCTCTATCTCTCTGTCTTTTACAGACTCTCGCTTTCATTCTTTCCAAGTGTTGACATCTTTCCTCCCCCTGCTCCACTCTCTCCCTCTTTTTCCTTGTCACATATCTTTCCATCTCTATCTGGGTCGAGCTCTCTGTCTCTCAGAATCCCGCTTTCATTATTTCCATTATTTCTGTTCCTCTCTCATCCTCTCGCTCGTTATCTATCCCACGTCGTTCTGTATCTCACTATATCTCTCACTATCTCATTCTCTCTCTCTCTCTGTCTCTCTCTCTCTCTCTGTGTCTCTCTCTCTCTCTGTCTCTCTCTCTCTCTCTCTCTCTCTCTCTCTCTCTCTCTCTCTGTTCCTTGGTTACTCTCTTTGTCGAAGGCACTCGCTCCCCCTCTCTTTTTCTCAGCCTCTCGCTCAGCAACTCTCACTATTTGTCTCTCCCTCTGAATCTCTCTAATGATAATCAAAGCAACATGCCATGATTGCCATGTTAAAAGCCCAGTTGGAAGAGATCGAGCTACGAGGAGCGGACATCGAGAAGGCCAGTGCAGCTTTTAATCAAGAAGTCATAGTTGACGGCTGGGATCAGCTCGCTCAGAGGATCCCTGCCGAGATATGGATCAGGTTTGTCTCTAACCCACCATGTCTCTATGTCACACTCTTTCTATCTGGCTCTCTCTCTCTGTCTTTTACAGACTCTCGCTTTCATTCTTTCTAAGTTTTGGCATCTTGCCTCCCCCCTGCTCCACTCTGTCCCTCTCTCTCCTTGTCACTATATCTTTCCATCTCTATCTGAGTCGCGCTCTGTCGCTCTCAGAATCCCGCTTTCATTCTTTTCATTATTTCTGTTCCTCCCTCATCCTCTCGCTCGTTCTCTATCCCAAGTCGTTTTGTCACTATATCTCTCACTATCTCATTCTCTCTCTCTCTCTCTGTCTCTCTCTCTCTTCTGTTCCTTGGTTACTCTCTTTTCGAAGGCACTCGCTCCCCCTCTCTTTTTCTCAGCCTCTCGCTCAACGACTCTCAGCACTTTCTTTCTCTCCCTCTGCACCTCTCTAATAATAGTCAAAACAACACGCCATGTTAAAAGCCCAGTTGGAAGAGATCGAGCTACGAGGAGCGGACATCGAGAAGGCCAGTGCAGCTTTTAATCAAGAAGTAATAGTTGACGGCTGGGACCAGCTCGCTCAGAGGATTCCTGCCGAGATATGGATCAGGTTTGACTATTTCTCTCCTCCCCCATGTCCCTATATTTCTCCCTATTATCTATCTGGCGCACTCTGTCTTTCACAGACTCTAACTTTAATTCTTTCTTTCGTTCTTTCTTTACATCTTCATTTATCTTTCTCTCTACTTTTTCCCTCTCTCCTTGTCACTATCTCTTTCCGTGTCTATTTGGTTCGAGCTGTCTGTCTGTCTCAGACTTTCGCTTTCATTCTTCCTAAGGTTTGACGCTCTCAGGCTTTCGCTCTCTCTCTCTTCTGTTCCCTGCTCTCTCTCTCTCTCTCTCTCTCTCTCTCTCTCTGCCAGTGCAGCTTTTAATCAAGAACTATATATATTATATTTGACGGCTGAGACCAGCTCGCTCAGAGGATCCCTGCCGAGATATGGATCAGGTTAGACTATTTCTCTACTCCCCCATGCCTATATATTTCTCCCTATTATCTGGCTCGCGCTCTCTGTCTTTTACAGACTCTAATTTTAATTATTTTTACCTTTCATACTTTCTTGACATCTTATCTCCCCCTCCACTTTCTCCCTCTCTCCTTGTCACTATCTCTTTCCATGTCTATTTGGTTCGAGCTCTCTGTCTGTCTCAGACTCTCGCTTTCATTTTTCCTAAGATTTGACGCTAGCAGGCTCTCGCTCTCTCTCTCTTCTATTCCTTCCTCTCTCTCTCTGCCAGTGCAGCTTTTAATCAAGAAGTCATAGTTGACGGCTGGGACCAGCTCGCTCGAGATATGGATCAGGTTTGACTATTTCTCTCCTCCCCCCTGTCTCTATATTTCTCCCTATTATTTATCTGGCTCGTGCACTCTATCTTTTACAGACTCTAACTTTAATTCTTTAATTCTTTCTTGACATCTTAATTTATCTTCCTCTCTACTTTTTCCCTCTTTCCTTGTCACTATCTCTTTCCATGTCTATCCGGTGCGAGCTCTCTATCTGTCTCAAACTCTCGCTTTCATTCTTCCTAAGGTTTGACGCTTCTTCCCTCTCCTCATATCTCTGTTACTCCGTCTCTCACCTTTCCATCTCTCTATCTGGCTCTGTCTTACTCTCTCTCTCTATCTCTCTCTCTTCTGTTCCTTGGTGTTTCTCTCTCTCTCTCTCTTCTGTTCCTTGCTATCTCTCTCCCCATCTCTTCTGTTCCTTGCTCTCTCTCTGTCAAAGGCACTCTCTCCGTTTCTCTGTCTCACTCTGTCTTTGCCTCTTGCGCAACGTCTTTCACTATTATTTATCTCTCCCTCTGCACCTCTCTAATGATAGTCAAAACAACCCGCCATGTTGTGCAGCTTTTAAGATACAGGCCTAGCCTAATTCGGGGACTCCTGGAACTTCGGCTTCTCACTTTCTATGCACTTACTTATGTACAGCAACATTTGTATAACTAACTCTTTGTGTATCTGTGCAATAAACACATTTTTATCGCCCCTGCCCCCTCTATAGCAAATTCAACGCAACGGAGAGTTGTCGAGTTTGCGGACGATTGTGGTAGACACAAGTCTTTGAGTGGCTTAAGGTTGTAGTTCCTTCGAAACATTAAGTACAGATGTCGCTAGTGATTAGCTTCACAATACCATTTACTAAATTCGCTGTGATTCACGGAAGGTCGTCTGGTGTAATTGAAAGCACGTTGGACCGGCAATCCAGAGGAAGCGGGTTTCGAATCCCGTGACAACCAGAGTCTTTCGCAGTTGATTTTTTGTATGGTAAGCACATCTGCTATGCTATTCTCTTATTCACGCATCTGACGCTGCGTTCGTCAACGAGCTAGACGTCGAGACAGCCTTGTCTAAAATCCTAGCTGTTATATTTGACATTAGGAATCGAGGCTGTGAGCGAGGTTGTGGGCAAGTTCGTCGCTGTTTTTCGTTAGAGAATACGAAGTTCGTACATTAAACGTCAAACTCTCGACGCAGTGTAGTTCCAGCTCACGCCGCATTCGTCGCCGAGCGCTAGTGTCGTTTAAAGTACATTAGTGAATACCATTTTTAGGCTCGACGCTGCCGCAGCGTTGACACAGCGCTGACAGCAAAGCGGTTTCCTTAGTGAATAACACAGCTGTTATATCGTTGTGACATTTTTATCTCTTATCTTTTAATAAGTAAGTAATTTCCCACAGATACATGACAGAGTGGCTCAAAATAACCGACAGCCAGATCGGGAAGCTGCGTCTGCGCACTAGCACGCTCAACACGCAGCACGGCAAGTTCAAAGGGCAGATCAAGGTCAAGGCCGAGCTGAACGACAGGCTCCGACCTGTCGACTTCGACAAGGTCAAGATCGAGAACCAGGAAGCTTTGGCTACTATTGACCAGAAGACTAAACAGGTGAGTTGGTAAAAGGTGATCTAAAAATTTGTTTGCGCCGCTACTCCGTCCACTTTTTGGGCACCGTAAAACCCCGTGTCTTCGCCTGGGATACCTATCTTCGTAAAATGTTGTAGTTTCCGCATTAATTTTAGGGTACGGTGCACAGAAAATTACTAAATATTCCCGCCTTAATAATAAGGTGGGAACTTTAACTTTTCACGCTAGGCGAAGATAGGTATCCTAGGCGAAGATATGAGAATCTACGGCATTTATTTTTAATTTGTTGAATTGATGAGTAAATTTTAGCTTAGTTTCACTTAGAACCACGAGCTTTTTCAATCTAAAAAGAAAAAATCCCAAATTTTCCTCATTTCCGCCTTTGTTACCGCCGTACAAAGTGTATGGAAAATGGTAACAAATTAGAAAAAAAGTCCATGGGACATTTTTAACATTGGGATTGACAGAGCTCGTGATTTTGACTAGAAATAACCCAAAAATTACCGATGGTAAAAAATTTTTTAAATGGACTAAAGAAAAAGAAATGCTCAAAGTAATCAGTCGGGTAATGTAGCGTTGAAAATTTCCGGATTAAATCCTGTTTCTTTCCAAACAGCTTGTTTTTTTTTTTCGGATTTTTTCTAAAAAATTAATGAAATTTTCCACTTTAATTTTCAACTCTAAACCAAGGAGAATTAGGTCTAATTTTCACTTATACCAGGAGAACGCGATGTCACCAAGGAAAAATCAATTGAATTGAAACAGATGGGATGGAGTGACAGTGACAGTAACATTGATTATTTCTGTAAAAACCCGAAAAAAACGAAATTTTCATACATTCCCGAAAAAAATTATTTGATTTTTTCCGACTTAGCACTCAGTTATCTGTAAGCACATCTTTCTTTGACAGCTGGAAGAGCTAAAGAAGATGACAGGCGATGCCAACTTAAACCTGACGGTGCATAAAAAGGCGATGTGGGAACAGAACTCGTATCTGAGCAAGATCATTGCTACCATCAAGACTAAACAGCGGCAAACGAAAATTATCGATAAGGAGAGGGAGGTGATTCAGGTGGAAGCGGATGCTTTGGCTGCCAGGTAACTTAAAATAATAAGATTTTCATATATTAAAATAGTACATTACGACACAAGTGCAACGAAATTCGTAACTCGTGTCGATTTTAAACACTCCCTATCGATCGTGTTTTAAAACATCGCCACTCGTTTCGAATTTCGTTTTTGCACGTGTCTCGTACGACGTTTTTTAGTGCAGATGGCCCTCCGAAGTTTTGAACCTGACGTAAAATGACCCACTTCTCGCACTAGAGCCTAAAAAAGGCACCATCTATGCTAAAAAATCATTTTTCCTTGCCCTATCAGTAGGTATATCTTTCTTAAGGCTCAGAGAAATAAAATAAAATGTATTTTTAGTACAGATGGTGCCTTTTTTACGCGCTAGTGCGAGAAGTGGCTCATTTTACGTCAGCTCTAAAACTTCGGAGGGCCATCTGTACTAAAAAACGTCGTACGAGACATGTGAAAAAATGAAATTAGTAACTCGTGTCGATTTAAAACACTATTTTCGGTCGTGTTTAAAAACAGCGCCACACGTTTGAACTTTCATGTTTTCCGCACTTGTGTCGTAATGTACTATTTCATCTAAATTTTTATCGGCTTAGGAGGAAATAACGATGATTTTCGTTTCTCCCGAAATTTATGAGGATATCATTTTGTTGTCTTCTATACAATTCGAAATAATTACATGAAATTGTGATAGGAATTTAAATATTTAATTTGTGTTAAGATTCTCAACGGATATTTGATCATATTAAAATAAAAATTGCAATGAAAACTTTATGATTGTCTATTGTTTCGCTGCATGGTCTGCCAAAGGTTAACTTAAATCTCAATTTTATCAACAGATTGACTGAAGTAAAGAAAGTCCGAAACGCATATGAGGTCCCAGACATAATGGAGTACGTGATGGTAAAAGCAGCCTTAGGTGACTTGCAAAAAGGGGCAAAAATGCTTGAAAATCGTTTGAGAGTGCAGCAGATAGCCCTGACTTCGTTGCAGAGTAAACTCCGGTTCATGAAAGCTTAATGTGTAAATTATTTATTAAAGTGTTCAATCGTAAGTACTTTATTTTCTGTACATGTAGATTGCGATATTGGTTCGTAAATTTTACCGGTTACGAACCGGTTAAACTTACAAAGCGGTATCATTATATTTGCAGTAAATCCTTATCATTCGTGAAACCATTTTTTTTACCGGTTTTTAGATGACTCTCAAATATTTGTTGAGGAGTTAATCGCTCGTTTAGAAAAAGCTCGTTAACAGCACGACTGATTTCCTTAGTCATTTATGGTAAATTTGGATAACAAACCAAATACAGTATGTATCACCTCGTAGAGCAAAGAAAGAAACCCATTAATATTAAGATCATACTAAACAACTTTTACTATGGGGCCAACATCGAATTCGCGAAAAAAATAATTACTCTTCCATACAACGTGTTCAAGATCACGCAATCAAAATGTATGAAACTGTCAAATTTTTTTTCGTGAATTCGGGTTTGGCCCCATAGTAAAAGTTGTTTAGTATGATCTAAACATTAATGGGTTTCTTTCTTTGCTCTACGCGGTGATACATACTGTATAAAGAAAAGTGACTGTAAGAGCTCATTTCAACTTACGCGTGTATTCATAACAAAGCCGTTTTGTAAAACAGAGATTTAAATGTTAAAGCTAAATTCTAAAATGTATAAAATAACGACTTGAGTGAGAGCACTGAGTGTAGTGTAAATAGCAATGTAGATGTTGAAAGAGCAAGCATTTCTGCTACATAGGGAAGTGCATGAGAAGTATTAAAAAAAATATTAATTATGGCACAACTAGTTGTGAATACATAAGTAGTTGGTCCACACGAGGAAAGCCTGGTAGTCTGCGACCATATACAGTCGTGGCCAGATAATTAGGAACAAGATTTTTTTTCTCATACAAATGCCTGCAAACAGGGCTTTGTAAATTTTATAATAATTTAAAAAATATTTGACCATTTTTCTTTATTAATATCAGAACTTATCCATGATTAAATAAGGTATACTGGGACGTATTGCAAAGTTCTAAAAAATACCTAACTTGAAAAATATGGATGACGCCATAGACACTTCAACTTAATTAGGAACGATTTCATACATTTTGTTCTTAATTAGGTTGAAGTGTTTATGGGGTCATCCATATTTTTCAAGATAGGTATTTTATGCAACTTTGCAATACGTTCCAGTATACCTTATTTAATCATAAATAAGTTCTGATATTAATAAAGAAAAATGGTCAATTATTTCTTAAATTATTATCAAATTTGCAAAGCCCTGTTTGCAGGCAGTTGTATGGGGAAAAAAATCTTGTTCCTAATTATCTGGCCACGACTGTATAACATGGACGTCTAACGACAGCTCAAAAATGCCCCCAAAATCAATTGTTCAATTGTGCCATGATAAGCAGGACATAGCGCTTTTCTTAACACCGCGCATATTTCGGCGCAACATCTTTGACAAAAGGTTATAGAATATAGCCAATCAAAAGTTTGATGGACCAATCACAACTATTTTTTATGTTTATATTTTAAATGGCGGTTTAAGTTTTTATAGGTTGACATTGAAATTCATTGCCGTGATGCATTAAAAAAGGGGTGACATTTGTCAACTAAAATTCAGGACCGTTTTTGAAAGGCAATTTACTATGGCGTGCGGCTTCCATGTTTTATTTGTTCGTAGCTAGTAGTGTTATCCTTGTATGTTATCATGTAAAAAAGAAATTAAAGAGTGTCAAATGTTTCGTAACTGTTACCCATGATCATACAACTTACCGCAACAACTGGTACGCGAGCATAGAGCTAAACATGCAGACGAGAACGGCACAGACAGACAGCCCGAAGACTCCTCGCAGACATATGAGCAGGGCTCCTCTGACGACCTCGCAGCCGGTCACGCCCTCGAAAACGCAGCGGATTTCTAGAAAGTTTCATTAAATTAGGTTATGAATGGTTTGAGCAAGGGTCGGATTAGCGTTGAAAATGTCGGAAAAAATCTAATGGTTTTTTTCGGGAATATATGAAAATTTTGTTTCTTTTTTCGGGTTTTCACAGAAATAATCAATGTCACTGTCACTCCTTGCCATCTATTTCAATTTGACTTTTCTTCGATGACATCGCGTTATCCTGGTAAAAGTGAAAATTAGATCTAATTTGCATTGGTTTAGAGTTGAAAATTATAGTGGAAACTTTCATTGATTTTTTCGAAAAAATCTGGAAAAAAACGAGCTGTTTGGAAAGAATCGGGATTTAATCCGGAAATTTTTAACGCTAGGTCGGATACATTCAAAAGACGTATGTACGAAATATCATTTGATATTCACAAGTCACAAGTGCTTTACGGTGAAGGAAAACATCGTGAGGAAACCTGCATACACCTGCGAAGAAATTCAAAGGTGTATATCGAGGGTTGCCTGGTGAATCCCGATAAGTCGAGTAAACCGTAACCGTTCTTTGAAAAACAAACTATTATATGACAGTTAAGTGAGGTTGACATTGAAATGAAAAAGTCTCTAGACTTTTTTTTGTCCGTCTCTGTAGCCTAGTTGGTATGGTAGTGACCCTGCCTACGAAGCTGGAGGTTCCGGGTTCGAATCCCGACGAGGGCATTCGTTGTGTAATTATTTATCCCAAATGTTTTTTCCTTGGTCGTGGCTGTTTATGTATTTAAGTGTCGGTATGTATCTATCTATTTTATATATCGCCTGGTACCCGCATCACAAGCCTTAATTGAGCTTACCGTGGGACTAGGTCGATTTGTGTAAGACGTCCCAGATATTTATTTTTTTATTTTATTTATCGGGTTTCACCACGCAACCCTCGATATGAAGTCCCCAACAAGTTGGGACCATGCAAAGTAGGCACGTTTGATGTAAGGTTGCCAAAAAAATTACCAGAATACAACAACAACAACATCTGACATCTTTTAAATTTTCTACGTTGGTACTAACCTTCTTCCTTGCTGTTGTGCGCACTTTCTGGAGACAGAGAAGAGCAAGTGCAGGTTCGAGTCAGGACGGTGTAGTCGCAGTGCGTCAGCTTTTGAAGTCTAGAAACATACATTTGAGATTATACAGTGTTTATAATGTATGTATTTTTGCAGGTAAAAAAAACCACCATAAATGCATATTTTTAAACACTCTAAAATGTTGTCTGCCAAAATCAATCTAACTGGCATTTAAGTTATTTTTTTATTGGATGTTTAATTCAGGAAAATTCCAATACAAGGTGCCCGTGAGGAAAGGGAGAAATTTTAACAGCATTTTCTTGAGACTAAAAGAAGCAAACAATTTAAATGAGTTTTGGCCAATCTGCAAAAAAAATACATGTTCCGTTAAAATAGACGGAATTCGGCAAACTTCATACGACATTTTTAACGTCAAATTTGGTCAGTAGGTGGGTGAATCCGCTTTTTTCTGTCTGTTATTGCTATCGGTCGCCTGAGTCACGATGGTTTTATTCAAAATTATGCTACTTAAATTATGCAAACATGCAAGTAGTGCATGTTTGTAGGTAGCCCATTAAGGAAAGGGCATATTAACGCCAGAAAAATGTATATTTGCGTAGTTTAAGTAGCATAATTTTGCATAAAACCAGGCGACCGTAACCATGGTAATAACAGACAGAAAAAAGTTGATTCACCTCGTGGGCACATTGTATAATCTGATGTTAAATAAATCTTCTGGTAGCAGGCCTGATAAGCACAACCCTTTCGTCCCCTCGTATACCGCAGGAACAAACTCAGTTAAGCTTAACTACATAAAACACTTATATAATAGTATTTTATGCAACCCTTGTTTAAGAGAGATCAAAAAAGGTGAGTGGCGTGTGTAACAATTTGAGGCGAAGCCGAAAATTGGTATTAAATATACCACGAGCAATTTATAACTCAGTTAAACAATGTTGCAAACGCACTGCGTGGATGCCCGAATGCGTTTATAGGGAATAGACAATATAGAGTTGTCTTGACATCTGTAAGGTAGGGGCTTAAAGGTGTGTTCACGACTCTGTAAATGACAAATAAAAGTATGGGAGTAGGAAAATATATAAAAACACTTACTTGTTCATATGTATGTAAGTGGTCGTGATGGTGACCAGCACACACGTCAAGGCACAGACGAGGCAGCAGGCACCCACCACTTTTATCTGAAAATCAGAACAGAAAAAATTAAAACCTAATTTTAGCCCAAATACTGTGGAGAGCCCTTGCAGTCCATTCACCACGTAATCTACGAGTGCTCAAAAAGTAAACACACTGGAAATTATTCTGATATCATATCAATGTGGCCCATTATTGGGTGTAGAAGCTAAATATTAAATTATACTATACATCATAATATTGCCGACAATATGTTAGAATTTGTAAGCTACTATTATTTTGTAGCCATACGATTAATAAAAAAATCCTATCACATTTCAATACTTTCTCTCTTACGTTAGACTCGGAACCGGTTTCAAAATACCGGTAAATAGCGATCTATTTTGGTTTAATTTTGAACTAGATCGCGAAGGTTTTAATAAAATAATCTCAATAAGAAATATACTTTATTGAACAAGCGCCGAACCAAACTAATGTAAGCTTAATAATAATACGGTTTTTATGTTCTTAACCGGTTAAGCGAACATGACCTTTTTGAAGATATTCCCCTAAAAATCAGATTCAAAATAACGGTTACAAGAACAAACTCAACATGAGTAGATTTTGCTTACGTGATAATGATAATAATAAAATTTAACCAGTTTTTGACGTTTGCTCTCGCAAAAAGAAGATATCTTCAAATTCTTTCGGGTAACTTAGTGCAATACAAATTACATGCAAAATATTAACATAATAAGCTTTCAAATTATAAATATTGGATGTCATATACCAAAGAAAAAACGACCAGGATCACCAACGTCCGAGGTGGGAATCGAACCCACGTGCTCAGCTTTCGCGGCTGATGCCTGCACCGCTCGGCCACTCGGTCTTAGCAACCACCAGTAAATATTCTACTCATTAAAATGTAACGAAACGAAAAATCGACCCCTAACTTGACAGGGATGCATGCATGTCCATGATATTATCATATATCGACAGACTTACATATCGTCAGTTGACTTGACAAGCAAAACTCACTAAGTAACAAATACCTACTTGAAATAAAGTTCCGAAATATCAGTTTTGATTCAATACTGACATAAGAGGTTGTTAAGAGTAGTGACAGTTTTTATAATGAGTTTTGCTTGTCAGCCGACGATATGTAGTTGTAGGTCAGGGGCGTAGCTACTGCCGTATTTGCCGTATCAATTATACGGGGCCCCCGGGCCACGGGGGCCCCCAAAGTGTGTAAGGAAAAACAATAAAAACTTTCTAATTTACATTACCTAAATATAAGGGACTCCAAAAAATTTTTATACGGGGCTCCGACAAGGCACGCTACGCCACTGTTGTAGGTATACAAAATTTCAGCACAATCGGTAACCGAGAACTTTAAGGGCCTTTCACACTTGCTATTTGCAAGCGAGTTGATAGGGTGCCCGTAACCAATTCGCCGCGAGTGCGTAACGAATACGCTGCGTACTCGGCAGAAAATCGCTTTTTTAGACAGTCACTTACATAATGAATTCCGACAAGGAACACTTCTGTTAGCGACGAAATCGCGACACACTCGCGGCGTATTGGTGACGGGCTCGCGACGATCTTGCTTCGCTTACAACTCGCTTTCAAATCGCAAAGTAGGGCCCTAAGGCACTGGTCTCACCGCGACCTACTAAGCTATGAACTATCGGCTATAAACACGAACAAAAGATAAGCACTCCCGTGTAAATAAAAGAGACACGGCGGTACTCGCCCGGCGGTGATAGCTGATAGGTGGGCGAGTATCGCCGTGTCTCTTTTATTTACACGGGAGTGCGTATCTTTTGTTCGTGTTTATAGCCGATAGTTCATAGCTTAGTAGCTCGCGGTGAGACCAGTGCCTAACTCGTAAGATTTGATGACAAATCTTGACGGGTATCTAAATAAAAGCTTCTAAAAATGAATAGGTTTATGTATTACTCATTAAAATGATTTACCTTTAATTAGTTATGGGCGGATTTTTATTTAGTTGTAGTTTATTAAAATATTCCAAATTTGTACTTTTTTTTTAAGTGTATGGAATTCTCGTGACACTTTTTTCTGCTAATGAGGATCGAAAAAGCTCGCGATTCTGAGTAGAAAAAATATGAAAAATTCCAAATTTGGAAATTTTAAAAAACTACAACTAAATAAAAATCCGCCCTTATACCTACGACTTTGAAATAAAAAAAGAAGCATTCAAACCATGCAACATACAATACAGCAAACCAATAATAAGTGGCGACTACATACTTTCCTTACCATATAGCTGTATCTGTTCCTTCGACGCGCCAGACTCATGATGCATACTCCCGTCAGCACCAACTGAAAAGAAACATTCTTATTAGTTGTCGAGTTTGCGGATGATTGTGGTAGACACACGTCTTTGAGTGGCTTAAGGTTGTAATACCTTCGAAACATTAAGTACAGATGTCACTAGTGATTAGCTTCACAATACCATCGACTAAATTCGCTGTGATCGACGGAAGGTCGTCTGGTATAATTGGAAGCACGTTGGACCGGCAATCCAGAGGAAGCGGGTTCGAATCCCGTGACAACCAGAGTCTTTCGCAGTTGATTTTTTCTATGGTAAGCACATCTGTTACGACATTGTGGGATTCTTATTTGTGTCTTTTCTGATGGCTTATGATGGTAAAGCTTTTATCGTTGCTACCAGTCACCCTCGCACTTGTCAGAATGTAACGACAACTCCGATAAACGAATAACACAGAACTATCATAAGCCTATTGTACATGAAGTTTTAATATTTTTTTATCTGAAATATGCTTACTCATGGCCACAGACTAGCCAAGGGCAGAGACGTGGCCTACTATGGAGTGAGTTTGCCCAGAAGGTGCCTATTCACCCTTGATTTGAAGGTTGACGGGTTATATGATCTCGGAAATATAGACGCCGGCAGGGAATTCCACTCCTTGGCAGCACGCATAAGGAAAGAAGACGCAAAGCGCTTCGTACGAACAAATGGAATATCTACCAAGTAAGGGTGGAACCCGGCCGTGCGTCTAGAATTTTGATGGTAAAATGGGGATGGCGGAATAAGCTCATGAAGCTCTTGAGCACACTTTTACTACTGCAATCAAAAGATTCCTAGTCTTGTCCAACTAAAATCCCTGCCTGCAAAGCTATCTATAACCCCGGCACCATAAGTCTCTAGTCTTGTGCGAATAAAACGCCCGCCTGCAAAGTTCGCTTACCATTGCTGAGCGCACAGCGGCCGGAGCAATCTCCAGATAATACGGAGAGGCAGTGTATACTCTCACTTTAATATTCTACAGCGTGATGATGGCTACTATCACCTTCCCCTATCTTAAGCGATGAAAATGGTCGCGCACCGTGCGGTTACAGAGGTACTTCCTCCCGCGGACGATCCGTCTGTGGAATGAGCTCCCTGCCGAGGTTTTCCCGTTGGACTACAGTATGGGGTTCTTCAAAAGAGGAGTGTACAAGTTCTTATTGGGTCGGCAACGCGCATGTGACACCCCTGGGGTTGCAGGCGCCCATAGGCTACGGTGACTGCTTTCCATCAGGCGGGCCGTATGCTTGTTTGCCACCGACCTGGTATTAAAAAAAAAAAATGCCTCTCTCCAAAGTTCGCTCACCATTGCTGCAGGGACAGCGACCGGCTAAGTTTGCAGGTGATGCGGAGATGCAGTGTACACGCGCACTATAATGTTCTACAGCGTGATGATCACTACTCGTCCCGGTACTACAGCTCCCTATTCTTGTTCGACGCAAACGCCAGCCTGCAAAGTTTGCTCACCATTGCTGCAGGGACAGCGGCCGGCTAAGTTTGCAGGTGATGCGGAGAGGCAGTGTACAGGCGCACTATGATGTCCTACAACGTGATGATCACTACTAGTCTCGGTACCACAGCACCCTACTCTTATGTGGTAAAGACGCCAGTCTGCAAAATTCGCTTACCATTGCCGCAGGGACAGCAATCGGAACAGTCTCCAGATGATGCGGAGAGGCAGTGTATACGTGCACTATCACGTACTACAACGCGATGATGGCTTATCCCCTCCCGGTACCACAGCTCCCTATTCATGTTCGACGCAAACGCCAGTCTGCAAAATTCGCTTACCATTGCCGCAGGGACAGCAACCGTAACAGTCTCCAGATGATGCAGAGAGGCAGTGTAGACGCGCACTATGATGTCCTACAACGCGATGATGGCTTATCCCCTCCCGGTACCACAGCTCCCTATTCTTGTTCGATGCAAACGCCAGCCTGCAAAGTTCGCTCACCATTGCCGCAGGTACAGCGGCCGGGACAGTCTCCAGATGATGCGGAGAGGCAGTGTACAGGCGCACTATGATGTCCTACAACGTGATGATCGCTACTCGTCTCCCGGTACTACAGCTCCCTAGTCTTATGTGGTAAAGACACCAGTCTGCAAAATTCGCTTACCATTGCCGCAGGGACACCAATCGGAACAGTCTCCAGATGATGCAGAGAGGCAGTGTACACGCGCACTATGATGTCCTACAACGCGATGATGGCTTCTCCCCTCCCGGTACCACAACTCCCTATTCTTGTTCGACGCAAACGCCAGCCTGCAAAGTTTGCTCACCATTGCCGCAGGGACAGCGGCCGGGACAGTCTCCAGATGATGCGGAGAAGCAGTGTACACGCGCACTATGATATGTTGCAGCGCCAGTAAGCCTCCCAGGGCCGCGGCAAGGGCGCCACAACCGACGCACCACCACGCATACTTGTGGCGGCAAGAAGGGGCGGTGGAACAGTTGACGGCTGCTAAAATTTAAAAAAAAATTGGCTATAGATTGTAAATAGTAAAGCCTCTATTGTCAGGGAGTTAGAATGCATGTTCAGATATTTTTGAGTACCGTGGCGGCTCCTGTATGGCGACTGTATTACTACATATCAGTCGCAACAACGTTTCGAATATTTTACAGAAATTGTTCAAAACTGCAAAGGGCGTATTTTTATTTTGTTGTAACGGGTGATAACAAAAAAATGAGAATTGATTCAGAGGCGTAAAAAATATATCTTGTTTCTTATTTTTAATGATTGGATGTCCTTAGGCTATTTACACGTAACGGCTATTTACGACACCATTAATAGAATTTAAGATACGGTTCATGGTAAGATTTTCGTCAAATGTTAAACCCAATGTCTGGACAAGAGTGTTGGACGGCTTCTTTTTTTCTTTTGGGTACATGTTTTGACCCATTTACACAACTGCACAAAAATTTCAAATTTCCAATTGTTTAAATACTAAATTAATATATTAATGCAAAAAAATCTCCCATACAACAAGATGGTTAAAAATATTTGAGGTTTTGGATTTCCACTCCTTGATGAAATTAACCATTTTTTTCTATAATTTCAAGTCATCCAGTAAGACTGTGAAGAAAAAAATATTTTTACAGATCAAAGTATTCTGGTTTTCTTTTCGTCTTGCTACATTCTAAACCAATGTTTTTAAAACATCAACAAGCATGGGAGCCATGAAAAAACTTAATTTTTTTATGGCAACTCGTGGGCTGGTGGAATCATAATGATTAAAATTACAATTCTGTTTGTTTAGTCTTTCCTTGGTCATTATGTTTGCTGATTTGCTGTTACCATTTCTGTAAGCTGTTGCCAGAGATGTAAGGATTCTATAAGGAGAGGATAAGCAAACACTTTTATTAATGAAATTTTCCTATTTACTTAGGTTTTCTTCTATGTTTAAGTTTGAAATTTAAATATGTCCAAGACATTTTTTACAGTTTATTCTTTCAACTCCATTTCGTCAAAAACGGAAATACTTTAAAAAATTAAGAAAGCTAATTTTAAAAACCTCTGAGATATCGCTACAAGTTCATGAACAAACTATGTTATTTATGTGACTAGTTTAATTTTGAGGTCTATGGAATATGATTCTCATTTTTTTGTAATCACGCGTTAGTTTTTTTAAATTATCTAAACATGGACTTTTTTCATTTTTTCTACCTACTCAGAATCATGAGCTCTATCGATCCGGATAGAAATAAAATAAAACCTTGATCCACCACGACAAACAATAACTCTCTCGAAGCTATTTACAATTTGACATGGTTCTATGGAGTGTCGGTGTCCATGTCAGGGTCACACTCTAAATACTCTAATGGATAAAACGAGGGGCCGCACATAGTGTGCCACTAAGAGGGATAGACATAGTCACTTACTACTAAGACGAAAGTGCCACACAGGCACTTAGTGACCTATTCAACGCATTTGTCTGGCACTTACATTTAGCATCTAATGCACACACACACAAAAAATAGTGGCACAGTGATAAGGACGGATGATTATCGTTCCTTTTCTCTTCCACTAGTAAAAAGTTTCATAAGACCATCCCTTTCGTTCTTGCTATTATTATAACGTTGTCAAATCCATATTAATCCTACATTCATGGGATAAAATAACTAGGGTGATGGCACCAGTCATGGACATTGAACCAGTTATGGACATATTTTTCTGTTACTCAAAATATTAAGCAAACGTTACTTAATTTTTTAACAAGCAACACTTAGCCGTAGCCCATAGACCCTTAAGCTGTCATAATGACAACGTCACATGAATCGGTCGTTTCCTTTCAAAATGCTGGCCGAGTGAAATGTAGCTGCTCGGCGTATTACTTTTAAAGTCCAGTTGTATTACCAAAATCGTTAAGGAGGTAAGTAGATATTTTTACATTTTGTGTTGTTAGTGTTGTGGTATATGCATATGTGTTATTATTTTAAAGAATAGAATGGAATGAAGGGACAAATGAGCTAATTGTAGTATGGCAATGCTAGGTGTTTCTTTTTTTGTTTGACGTTGTTCATTACTGGTTTTGATATGTCACGAAATTCTATAATGGACACATGTCCAAAGTTATTGTTTTTAACTTTTTTTTATTTTGTCGATTTTAATTATTTCTTTTGTGGTGCTAAATAAAACTACGTAAATGGTTTTGAGATTGGTATTTATTTTCCAATAACGGACAACGTGTCCAAGACTGGATATTTAAAGGTGTTCATAATTGGTGTTCTATATTTTATCTTAGATGCCGCCAAAGAAAAATTATACACCCGAGCAAATGGGTCAGGCTAAAATGTGAATAATTATACGAATGAAACTGATTTGAGATATATTTGTCTGTATTTTAATTTCACAAACATTACACTGTCCAACAATGGATGTCTATTATTGGTGATAACATGTCAGTAAATGGGTGTCTAAAACTGGTACTGTCCATAAATGGTGGTCCATTACTGAGTTTGTGTTGTACATTACTGGTGTTTTAAATAGTCTCCAAAAAAACTATTTTTTTACAAAGAGCATATAATTTTTAGATATGTTTGCCCTATTTAAACGTTTGTCTTATATGTCTTTGTCAAAAACAAAATTTATAGTTTACATTTAAAAAAAAGGTGCCCGTAAATTAAAAAATAACAAATCAGCGACCTTAACATGTCCATGATTGGTGCCTTCACCCTATCGCAACTTTGTTTGGAACGATAATTACAAAAAAATATTATCTTAGGCACAATGAACGTAATATTTTAAAGACAAACGGGTCTTAATCGCGTAAACTTACGTTTAATTAGTATATCCTGGCGAGAGAAGCCAGTCTGCCTGCGACCACGGGTGTAAAGTCATGCCCGAAACGTCAGGATATAATTAAATGCAAGTTTACGCGATTAAGACCCGTTTGTTTTAAAATATGAGTGATAATCGTGAAAGTTTACTACAATGAACGTAAGATAAACAAAGAAAAATGTAAATATTAGATGTCATATACCAAAGTAAAAAATAGCGAAGTTTTCCAACGCCGTGTGTTACTGCTTAAAAATACTACTCAAAACAAAAACATTAAAAAAAACAATTTGAGTTGTTAAACAAAAAAAAAAGTGTGTTTAATCGTATTTCATATAATTATATTAACATAAATTCCTTTTAAATAAAAACGCGATATTATTATCAAAACTTCTATAACGTACCAAAATACGGCGGTGGAGGCACATAGTGTTGTGCCACGTCGGCCGCGATCGCCGACTGCGGTGTCGATACTTCATACTGTACTAATTGCATCACACCACACGCTTGCATCTCACAATAACAGCTTCAAAACCCTTTGAAAATAGAACGCGTCAAGTCCGTTTTCCCGCCATCGCTTTGTTTTTTTGCGAAGGAACTTTCGAACTGCGCGCCGTTTGCGTAAAATCGATATTTACACCCTCGATGTAAAGAACAATGACCTTTAGTTCGAATAACATACGTCTATATTTACATTTCAAATTTGCTGACTGATAGAAATATTACACTTATTAAAACACTGGCACGTTTATTTTATTTCATTTAAACTCCGAATTAAATAGCTTTTCCTGCATATTTATACACAGTTGTTTATCATCAATTAAAACAACACTCTGGCGTTTATTTTTAATTCCAATACACCGGTTCACAGATTAAAAATGCAAGCACTACGTTTTGACGTTTATAATTACTTTAATATATTATAATTGTTATTAATATTTACTGTAAGCGATTTAGGTTATGTGGTTTTGACAATGGAGGAATTACGGACATGCGCGTTGGGTTAGATGCAAGGATTGTTTCCATTCCTTTTTGCGCGCTACTTCTAAGCTGACCATATAAATTAGACCTCTGAAGTAGTATAATTTACGTATAATAGAAGTAACTACATATTCTGGTTTAATACAGGTGGACGCTCGAAAAGGTATAGAAATAAAATCTCAGGTAATATTGAAAGGTATTAAAGAAAACGAATAACTTATGGATTTTTATTTCGTACTTTAGAAGGCGTAAATATCAGTAACAATGCGTTCAGGGAAAAATGCAGGTAGATTCCATTGTAAGTGAACCTATTTGAACTTTTTTCGGATTCTAACATGTCTTGTGTCGTTTTTGATTTTCGTGGGAAGATTTTTTTGCCACCTGCTATAGAATTGGTGGTTTAGTGACATTTTTGCGACAGTTTCTTTGTGTTAGAATGGTCGATGGGTGAATGAAATGTCTAAATTTATTAGTTTATGCAATGGATGTGTCCGGAGGACCGGAAAATATATTTTAGACATGTCTCTTTTCATATGTTTTATTGTTATCTACCTACTTGCTATTCGGTTTGACAAGTGAAACTTTTTGAAACCTTTGGTTAGTCAGATAAATAGAATAAACTGCTTTCGACATTAACTAATACCAGTGAACATAAGTAATTGTATTATGAACTATAGAGAAACATGTGGTTTTTACTTGATCGTATTGTGAAAACACAAATCAAATTTGATTTGTGCTTTTATGTTTTCCCCAGTAGTCACACTACTTAATACTACATATATAAATTATAAATATTGGATGTCATATACCAAAGAAAAAACGACCAAGATCACCAACGTCCGAGGTGGGGATCGAACCCACGTGCTCAGCTTTCGCGGCTGATGCCTGCACCCCTCGGCCACTCGGTCTTTGCCGGTCGGTTTTTACTTATTTTGTAACTTTATTAAATATATAAACGTCTATTTATCATTGTATCTTTCTTTGTATTTCAATGCTTGCCCAGACAATCCAGACATATTTCCATAGTAACTAACATAGCGTATAGCGTACATCTTTTACATTATTAAACAGTGCTAATTACTTCCTCTCTCGTTCGAAGTAATATAGGCCATTTGTTCTTTAGTATTTCGTATAAAAGATCTTTATGGAAAAGTTAAGGTGCATTCAGACCAAGCGAACATTCGCTATTCTAACCTCCCACTCTACGAAATTCGATAGTTACACAAAACGTGATTGGTTGATTTCGTAGAACGGGGGATAGAACGCACCTTAAGGGCCTACGCTAGCTTACGCGGATTACCCGCAACGGACGCCCGCCTCAAAGAAATTGTATAGACACCGCTAACTGGCGCGGGTGCGTGCGACGGACGTTAATCCGCGCGGCGGGTTGCGGGTGTCCGCTCCGTGCGCACGCGGCGGGCACACCGGAGCAGACTTGTTTCTGTGAATTCAGCGCTAAGTTACGCGTGTGCCCGTCGCGGGCGCCCGTCGCGGACTCGCTGGCCCGCGGCGGGTGTCCGGAGCGGAACCCGCGAGCGTGCGCACGCGGCGGGCGTCCGCGTAAGTTAGCGTAGGCCCTTAAGGTGCGTTTAAACCAAAAGAGCATTCGCTGTTCTAGCGCCCTTAATCAGTTCGCACTTACCATTGTTTCGTCTGCCGGTGAGTAGATTGGTGGGCGGTCGAGGGGGGAGCGCGGGTGGAGTGTCAGGCTTCGCGGGGGGCGGGGGGCCGGGATCGTCTGCCCGCGCGTACGTCGCTGGCTTGCATGTGCAGGCCACTTGGTACTGAAATATAAATTAAAAAAATTATCAGGACCAGACATAGAAGTCGCTGTGGTCAACGACAATTAGCTAGGGAGTCACCGATAAGTGAATACTCATTTAGAAATGACATTGTGGCTGATATTTTCAGCGGATAAAGAACTAATTAATACATGCTGATTACTACCCAGCAATGTTATCTATGTATATTTTAAGGATTTATAAAATACTAATAAAATATTAACCCTTTTATTATTTGCATTTTTTGCGCCTGTGCGCTCACAAAAATTATATTAAGATATTTATATTGTATCTCATATAAGTAAATTGTAATTCTTAATGAGATTAAATGATCTTAAACCTTAATAAAAAGTTACTTTAGCAATTAAACTATGTTTTCATATTTGATCAATTTCCATTCAAAGTAAACTTAATTCTCGACTGCCTTACAACGAAGTCTAATTTAGGTAAATTTATAACGTTACTTTTGTCATAAGATAGAATAAGTTATCGATAAAATAATATCTAGTGGAAGTCCCTAGAAAAATTGTATTCGAGCCACCGTGACTTCTATAAGTACTGAGGCCCTATTGCGAACCACGAACGAAGTGTTGCCTCTCACTCGCACTTGTGAATTCGTACGTAAGTGTGACGGGGAAGCAACACTTCGTTCGTGGTTCGCGGTAGGGAGATCATGAGACATTCTCACACAAACCGACGTAGTCCCACGGTAAGCTTGTGTTTTGGGTAGTAAAATGTTACATAATGGTGATACTTGAATACATCGAAAACAATTATAACAAATTTTTGTGGTAACGTGCTAAGTGCACAGCGGGATTCGAGCCCGGGACATCCAGCTGGGCAGTTCGCAGACAATATCACTACTGACTGAGATACGGAGGTCCTCACGTTGTGAGTTACATACATAGCAGAGGTAGGCAGAACCAATACACATAAATCACATTGCTTGTGTACCTACATCGAAAATTCATTCAAATTTAAATTTTCTTCACCTTTGTGTTTGCCACCAACTGTTCGAACGCTAGTGATCTACACCCGTTATCTTGTTACTTTGACTACTTTTTCTGGGTAATATTTTTATGGACCTTTTCGATGTCGATATTTTTGCTATGCAACAATATGATTAAAATGTATGTTTTTACATAAAGTAGTTATTAAAACTCTTTAAAAATGACGAAATAAGCTTAGCTAAAATAAATTAAAAAGATTTAGTTGTATTTCTTTTTTGTTTGTAATGCTCAAAAGCAAAACACATACGCATAACAACTTATAACTTAAACATCGATATCGAATGGTCGATATCAAAACATTTAAGCCCTACTACGGACAAGCGTCAGTTCGAAAAGTTAACGTTCTAGCTGCTGTCTATCTGTTTCTTCATCTACAGTGTTTTGCCCTAACCCAGGTTTTTACAAAAATGGGTAAGTAATAAACGCTTTTCTGGCAATCTTTTTCAAGTATTAAGAGTTGACAAATGTCAAAGTCAAAGTCAAACTATTCTTTATTCAAGTCATAGACATATAAATTTATAGACCGAGTCTATTATTATCTGTGGGTGACGCCGGCAATGCCTGTCAACGATCTTTGTTTGGGTATACTAGTGCACCTAAACCGCAAATAGTAAAAGTGATTAAAATAAAGCTTTTCATGTATATTTCTGTTGGATAAGTGCACGGAACGTGATAAAAGTGATGACTTGTGTGGTTCCAGGGTGTAAAAACCGCCAGGGTTACCTGAATGAACAAAATAAAGACATTACGTTTCACCCGTAATTTAGTTTTGACTTGAATTTTAAGATTTCGAACCTTATTAAGGTAAAAGTAACTGAAAATCTTATTCAATATTTGTTGCCGGATACATGTGTGTAGTTTTGTGAATTAACCATTCGTATTTGCCTTCGTAATGTAATTATAAATAGTGGGATTCAAATATTTGTATCGCATAGTGTTGTACCTAAGAGACCGATCGTGTTATCGATAAATGTATTGATAGCCAGCTCAGAAAATGAATCGATGTTTTTAATTTCCAACAGGTTGCCACAGGACACTGAACAAAGGCTATTATGGGTCAAAAATATCAAAAAGGCAGACGACTGGTTCCCTAAAAAGTATTCAAAAATATGCTCCGCACATTTTGAAGCTGTGGTTTCAGGCAAGGGTACGCGCATAAGTGATTACATTCTGACGTAGTACCCACCATATTTGGTAATCATCCAATGTCATGTCAACCAGAAAGTAAATTAAGTTTAGTTTAATAATGACACACATGTGTTTAATTACAAAGAAGCCATCATACGAAAATTGTTAGGTATGCTTTAAGGGATGATCAGTTCCATAAAACATGTTATAATGAGGGTTTTCTGAAATGCCGTTCACTAGGGCGGCAGCACTGAGGCGTCAGGTCCAGACACTTAAATTCTAAGATTTGTACGGGTTAATAAAATGATGCAAAAAAATAAAATGACCTTTTAGTTAGTTTTTCTTTGAGGCTAGATAATTGTTACTTAGCGAGACCTTACCGCTATGTGGCGCAAACTAGTGGCATACGTTTTAGACAGAACACTTCTTATGACATTTGACGTTTTAATTAAAGATAAAATTTCATTAATTTTGTGATTTTATTTTTATCCTAAAATGTAGATTTAGAAATCATGACATATTAAGGATCGCAGAAGATCGTGATGCTGAGTAGGAAATAAGGTTTATGCCTACTGTATTCGCTACCTAATTTGGTAAAAATATTATTATTGCCGATAAAAGCATACGATGAAGACTGGACTACACTAATAGTTAATGACATTTTATCTAGTCAGGTTGGTAGCATTGTTCAAGAAAATGGAGTCATTGATAGAATTCAAGACCAAGTAGAGCTACCTTATTTGTCTCTTTTCCTTATGGAATACATCTTGAGATGGTAAAGGATGACAATAGTTTGTTCAGGTATGTCTTAATACACGAAATCTTCCCTATATTTTATCTGTGATTCAAGTAAGCTTATTGATAAGCATTTTCGAATCGTCTGACATTATCAAGAGAGAGAAAAAAAATCTACTGTTAAATGTTTAAATTAACTGTACAATTATAGTATTTTATGCAACTCTTGTTTAAGAGAGGTCAAAAAAGGTGAGTGGCGTGGGTAACAGTTTGAGGCGAAGCCGAAAATTGTTATTAAAGACGCCATGAGCATTTTTTGACTCAGTTTAACAATGTTGCATACAATAATTTTTCTACGACCACAAACTTTAAAAAAAAAATGTAAATTTGAGAAATATTCTTAGTCAAACACATTTTTATTAATCATCAAGATCGGGCGAGAGACGTCAAAATTTAAAAAGAAAGGTCCTCTATGGTTTACGATTCATCAGAAATGACATTTAAAATTAGGTTGGCAGCCATGTTGTTTCATTACGCCTTGTATACACGAGGTGTCTTAAAATCCAAAAACGCACTGCGTGTATGCCAGAATGCGTTTATAGTGAATAGACTTATCTTAACATCTGTAAAATAGGGACTTAAAGGTGTGTTCACGACTCTGTAAATGATAAATAAAAGTAGAAAAAAAATATTTCTTTCGAACGATCAATGTATCGCGTGTCCTGTTTAGTTGTCAAACGCTGCGAGTGGCTGCGGACTGTCATTGTCCAGCGCTAATTAACGATTCATTTTAAAATACATTGCTTCTCATTAAAATTCTCTTTTCTTAGAAAATTAATTACGTTTAAAATTTTAATTTTTAATCAAATAATGCTCACGGTTTGGCTAAAAATCTGCATCTCAATCCTCGGTTTCAATAAAAGTCTGTATCATGTTAACACACTGTAATATAAGTTTTGCGACTAACTCACCTTATGCAAATCGGAAGTGACAGAGGCGCTAGTGTCGCACTCCGGGCAGGGGGGCGTCGGGGAGCTCCGCGCTGACGTCACGTCCGGTAGCGACATCGTGGCTGTAAGAGAATAAGGGTTAGAATCTGATTATCAACATCATCAACAGTGCATTTGTAACACACGTTGCACTTAGGTACCCTGTAGTCTGTGATTTCTAAGAAAAACTTTTGACAGTTGGGTCAAACTTAAAATCATGTTACGAGTCTTTCCGGTGGACATTTTAAAAGTTAAGGGCTATGAGAGTTAATTTTCTTATTAAACCCTTATTGTCATTTAAAGGCACTCCTTTCCTATTGAATTGTACGATAACAATCACGACTACACTCCTACCAGTGGCCTATTTCTCGAAAGCTTGTAACTTGTAATAGTTGTAATACAGGCGGAAGTCTGTATCTAATTCATAGTGTTAAAAAGAGACTTCCACTTGTATTACAAGTTACAAGCGTTCGAGAAACGGGCCCCAGTTGCTTACTATTGGCCACAGGAAAGAGTGGTTCTACAGTTCAGCTGAACACGCACATTTTCTTTCCTTTGGTCGATAGTTAACAGCCTGTGGACAGGTAGTAATGATTTTTATCGTAGAACGCAATGAAAAAGGAGTACGTCTTAATTAAGATAAGGCTTTCATAAGAAAATCAAGCTTTATAGACCATAACTTTTAGATTGTCCACCGGAAAGACTCCGAACATGGGTTTGCGTTTGACCCAGTTATATAATATTAATCCATATTGATATGAGAATACCTAAGCCTCACCATTTTTTCATAGCCTAAACGTCATAGATTCGTCGTTTCAAAACTGTCAAAAGTTCATTCTTAGAAATCTCAGACTATATGAATTCTTACATTGACTACATATTTGACACATAACGCATTTTGCCAATTTTTATTTTACGTTTTATTGTGTCCGTTTGTGTCAGTTATATAGAGGAACTGTCAAAACCTAAACCTAATTGAAACCTAAACTGAATCGCATTTAAGAGATCACGGTAGCTCGCCAGAGGGCTTAGCGCGAACTTAAAAAATCGTATATTTTGAGCACCTATCTTTGTCATTCCAATGACGCCTTCGTTGGAATGACGGAGACAGATATATGGGTCGAAATTATTTTCGCTGTCTTGTTTTATACCACTCTGTCACGCTTTTAGTTGATGTTTCGATTTAGTATAGTGCACTTTTATTTCTTTTTCACGCTAGATTTTATTCCATAAATCAGAAATCGAAAACAAAACATCATCTCATACAAAAATTACCATTGCGTCACGTTTTTTAGGGACATAAAATAAGACAACGAAAATATTTTTTCCTAACTAGTGCGCAAAAAATTTGTAGGTACACATATTTATGAACTTGATTGTAATAATTATTTATTATTGTCTTTAACGGTATATAGTATTTCGATTAAAAAAATCTAGTGACGTCATTCCTGGTTTATATACAGGGTGTTTTTTTTTCGACCGTTCAAAATCTACGTAGTGAATGTGTAGGTCATACTGACCAACTTTTACTATGGGGACAAAGTCGAAATCGCGAAAAAAAAATCAGCTGTTTCATACATTTCGGCCGGCGTAATGCCGCCAATTTGTATGAAACAGCTGATTTTTTTTCGTAGAATTTGAACGGTCGAAAAAAAACACCCTGTATTTTGTCACTCGTGTCATAAAATATGGGACAATAGTACATTCACTCGGGCTCCAACTTTCACCCTCGCCGAAAAAAAGTTTTCCCGCACTAGTTAGGAAATGTACTATTGTCCCATATTTTATGACACGAGTGACAAAATATATAAACCAGGAATGACGTCACTAGATTTTTTTAATCGAAATACTCTATACCGTTAAAGACAATAAGAAATAATTATTACAATCAAGTTCATAAATATGTATACAAATTTGTACTTAATGTATTGGAATAAGGTCCACAATTGTATACATATTTATGAATTCGCCTGTACTACACGCACGTTGGGTATTTGTATTGTAAACAATTAGAACTTCATCTATAATACTATGTCATTATTGTCATTAAGCCAATATAATATATATATGAAAAAGCCTAAAGCAGTACTCCATAATAATTAAATTAATTAATACTCGTACTATCCCCTCTTGCAATTAGTTTTAGCAAAACACCGCTTTCATAAACTAATAAAACGTCCCCTCTGCAAATTTAACTCAACCGTGAGTTCCATAAACAAAAACCATAGAGTTCAAAGCTCTACAAAATGGCGGACAAATGACAGCTGACCGCACGTCCGGTGAAGTCCAGATGTTCGCATTTAGGGATGTGCTACACTTATCGATAGTATTATAGCTTCTGTTTTAATATTAAATGTTGTATAAAGTCATATAAAATAGAGAACTACGAGCATTCCTTGGGCTGCCCCGTACGAACGCGTATATATTACGATAATTTGAGTTTTCTTCCGAGCTATTAGTGCTTTTGAGCAAGTTTTGACTCTGGTCACGAAAGAGAACTTCGATAAATCCACTATTTTGAGAAAAACCGTGTTTGTACGGGACATTGGCGGACTTTTTAGTGGAATTAATCATTAATGTATGCTATTCAACATTTTGTAGTATCAGATAAACGTATAGGTGGCCTACATATGTAGTTTAAAATCCTTTCTCTTCGGTTTTTCACGGAAACGCCCGAATTAATCTCCCTGTCTCAATTAACTTCAGTGCAATGTACAGCACATGACAGCAATATGAATTCGGGTGTTTCCGTGAAAAGCCGAAGAGAAAGGATTTTGCACTACCTACATCTGTACCTACCTATAACATATTAAAGAAAATAATAAAGCGTGACTCTATTTTGTAAGAAAAACCATACTTATATTCTGTTTTGGTCTTATACATATTAATATGATAATGTATACACTTAGCCTCAACTCTCTGGTTCTTGTCTGTGGTTGATAACTTTTTTAAAAGTAGGTACTGTAAGATTGGGTTTTGGAGGGATCGTGAAGAATATGGTTACTAGCGATATCCAATACATTTAACGATTACTAACAATAAACAAGAAGTTATTTAATAATATTATTAGTTTAATTTCATTAATTTGATATAAATAATGGCATGTAAAGTAAATTGAATTTTATCAATAAAAGATTGATTGATTGTACAAGAACAATAATGTTCTAGATATAATAAGGTACGTACATTATTTTTTAATACAGATGGTGGCTTTTTTAGGCTGTAGTGCGATAAGTGGCTCATGTTACGTCAGGTCCAAAACTTCGGAGGGCCATCTGTAGGTACTAAAAAACGTCGTACGAGACACGTGCAAAAAGAAAATTTGTAACTCGATTTAAAACATCGCCACTCGTTTCGAATTTCATGTTTTTCACACTTGTGTCGTAATGTAATATATGAAATATGACCTGCATTGATATTTTTACGCAATGATGACTAAAATTGTTTTCACCGTTTCGCGTTATAATATATTGAAAGAATATAGTGAACAACACACTGACAATGCAGTATTTAATATTAAAAAAGAACACATAATGAAACCAGGTACCAACTTAAGTCCATACTTCTTATTGGTCCTCAAGTCCTCATACAGTAAATACACGGTTCTCATAAGTATCAAAATAAACCATAAAAAATTGACAATAAAATATTGTTCCTATATTTATCACTTTTATAAGTACTTTCAGTACCACCTGGGTCGTGTTTTATAAAGTCATAATTTTGATCAAACAGCGAAATTGTAAAATGTATCTTTATAAAACGCGACCCTGGTTTGTTCCAATCTATATGATGTTATTTATCTATCAAATACCTCGAAAATGATATGTGTGAATTCGCAAAAACTCATTAGTTAAACCCATTAATATTTCAACAAAATAACTAGGTTTATACCGGTTTCCTCACGACCCTACCTTCTAAAACGGAATGTTAATGGAAACTATTACAAATTGATTCAGTTTAGCGAAAAGGAATCCTCAAAAAAGGAAACAAGCAAATTAACGATTTTTTATACGAATTAGGCAATTTTTTTATAGAGGAATTATTCATTTATGTGGAATCTTTTATCCTAATTTAAGCCCAAAGGCCAAAATATGTCGTATTATACCGGCTCTACAGCGAACGTTGAAATCCGCAAACTAGTAAACGCAAGTTATATTTCGAGGATCTGTCTCTGTCACCCTAATGACACCTTCGTTGGAGTGATAAAGACAAATCCACGAAATTAACGAATGTCGAAGTTTACGGTGCCACAGACCATACCGCGAACCACGAACGAAGTGTTGCCTCCCTGTCACTCTTACGTACGAATTCACAAGTGCGAGAGAGATAACATTTCGTTCGTGGTTCGGGTCTCAGTTTCCATGAAATAAGATCGCAAGCGAAGCTACTAAATCTTTTCGCTTCAAATGTCCTACAAGCTCAAAATATTATGAAAAAACCTCTCTATTGCATTGCATCTGGTCGAATGGCTTCATCATGGTATGATGCCAACTGCATTGGAAATAAAAATACCACAAATGCTTTGTAAATGCAAATTTTACTTTACAAGCCATTAGGTACGAAGAAATTACCCGCGAAACCACATTTTCATTTAGTTTAGTACATATTAAAGTAATAAGAGCAATATTAATAAACGTTTTAAAAGTAATAAAAAACGAGGTAGCTTCATTAATATTATTGTACCAGTAATTCCGGTCTTAGAGTCAATCACGACAAGACAAATAATACTGAAATGTATGCCTTATAAAATAAATTAAGAGAAGAAGAAGAGAAAAGAGAACAATTGAACAAATATCGAGATGTGATATAATAATTTTATAATTTGTAAAATTGTATAAACAATTTAAATGTAAATTCAGACAAAACAAAAGAGAAATAATAGACACTTCAATGCTATAACTCTTGACTAAAAATCGATCATAATGCGTTACAAATGAGATTTGTAAGATATCATTAACTCTTTACTGGTATTATAAAATTATTAAAGTGTCGTTTTGAAGGCAGTTAAAAGAGATTGTTGATCTGTTTTAGGCATTTAATTGGTGTTAATAAAGTTACAAAAACGTATTTCTATTCACGACTTATGTTTCATTTTGTATATAAATACTAAGGTCCGACCGAGACCCATATTTTAGTCTCGGCCGAGACCGAGAATAAATTTGATTCTCGGCCGAGACCGAGACCGAGACTTGGTAGAAAGGATAAAACACGTATAAATTACATAAAACATTCCTAGCAAATACCTATAGTAAGTCCAAAGTCAAATTAAATACAGCAATTTCTTTGGATATTTTCGTTTTCTGAATTTTTTTTATGTGGGTACCTCATAAACCGGTATTCGAATGATAGGGGTCGGTTACTCTAAATTGTTCATTCCGTTCATTTTAAAGTGAAATTGAAGTCAGTTCATGTCAATATTATGATACCAATAAAATCGCAGTAAGTTTGCGAGATGGCGTCCAAGCTCGCCAATTACAGCTCATTCCGAATCTCGACCACGGCCGAGAGTCCCGGCCATTTTTGGCCGAGAGGGATATCTCGGCTCGATTTTTGGCCGAGAATGCCGAGACCGAGACCGAGACCGAGACCGAGATCTCGGTCGGACCTTAATAAATACATGCACCATTTTTGAAAATGGCCGACAAGTTATACCCTTTTTCAACTGGCCCAACATTTGTACCAGTTGCAACATGCTCTCCCACGCTGGCCAGTAATCACATAATCTCTTCATCATTGTTTAAGATGCCTTTTAGACGATTTTGACCCCGTTTCTTGGTGTGTCTTAAAGTTTGTTAACAATGCATATGATATTCGGGTATTTCGGTTGGTAAAGTGTAAAAATATTTTTATTTTTATCGCCATATTGCGTTCTAAATACAATCCTTGTTATTACAAAATGCAGTATTGTTGGGGTATATACCATTGCACGGGTTTTTTTTAGATTTTGACTATAATAAATGAATATGTAAGTATTTAAGTACATATAATAAAATAGTGATGAATTTTGCATGTTACGAAACTATTAGAAATTATTTCTATGCGCTTTACGAGTGTAAGTAAGTGTGAGTGTAAGTAAATGTCTGACAATATATAATTAAATAAATTATTTATCAATTCATGTTATAATCTAACAAACGAGCTTGTCAGTAGAAGAGGCAGGAAATAAAAAAATACAAAGAGTTGGCTGCCCATAGAAAATTATAATTGGTCACCATTTTTACTGTCTGAGATTCTTAGGTATATTTATTATACGTAGCCAATCTATATATATATATAAGAATAAACCTGTGTCATTTAAATCGCCAGAAGTGCCACATGAGCGTCGACAACAGCTTAAAAGGACACGAGGGCTGCTAGGTTGTATGTGAAAACAATTATAAGGCTACAAAGACAAACTTAACGTGAAGAAACAAGAGCGTTTGGATTGTATAGACATAATAGTCTTCAACTTTATGCTTTTGAGTAATAGGTATAAAATTGTCGACATAATTATTCCCTCAACTTACGTAAATAACTCTAAATATACCATACCTTAATAGGGTAGCTTGTTAGCCATATATAGGTAAACCGATTACTTATCTCTTATTTTATATTTTCTAATCCGTCATACAATTTTTCTTTGAGATTTAATGTCACTAAGTTAAAAAATATGAAACCATTCTATTCATTTTAGTTGATATGATAGCTACTGGCTCTAGGATCAAACTAATTAAAAACAAAATTGGTTCAACCTTGTTAAATTCAGAATACTCGTGAAAAAAATACTTTCAACTTTAACCATACCGCCCGCACCTTTACTAGTGATGCGCCGTCGCAAAAAAAGGTATCGATAAAAAAAAACATTGAATTGGCCCGATGTCCATTCATTCAGGTAGACGAAAACCGCTTTGTTTCGTTTTGAAACCAATTTAGACTTTAAGGAAAGTGAATAAGGAGCGTTTTAGTATGTAATTGCAAGTTTAAAATCACAAAACAACATTTATTCGTGCGTTACCGATACGCTTATTTTCGAATAAAGAAACGGTCGAACGTTACGAAATCGAATCGTAGTTCGAGATAATGGTGAGAAACATAGATAAAAACATTTTGAAATCGTCAATAATAAATGTTTATTACCACAAGACCACTGAAAGTACATGTATACGTATCATACGTTTATAATGCACTCTTTCTATGTTTACCGTTTGGTCATAGTATAGTAAGGCCTGTTAAGGTGGATTTAGACCAAATGAGCGAATGCTCATTCTATCCCCCACTCTACGAAATTCATTTGTTAGACAAAACGTGATTCGTCGAAATTCGTTGATTTCGTAGAGTGGTGGATAGAAGCATTCGCTCGTTTGGTCTAAATCCACCTTAAGACTACAGCATAGTGAAATAGGCTTATGATAATGAATGTGTACTAATAACAACTAACAATACATCATCAGGTTATTACTTACTGTCCACTGCTGGACATAGGCCTCTCCTATTGGTTATGAGACAATGCCCATAATCGCAACCCGGGGCAAGCGGGTTGACGATCATAGTATTGTGCCATTTGCGCCCACTATGATGACGCTGCATACCCATCATCAATCTTTAATAAAAGAATGGTCAGTGACACTTCAATCAGAGTCGACTCTACTACACCCACGGGAAAAGTTGGGGTGGTGGCAAATGTATCTGCTCTCACCACGCGGCTAAGTTCTTGGTAATTCATTTACAGCAAGAAAACTGTCATTAGACTATTATTGATTCTTTTTTTTTTATGTTGGCACAACAAGGTGGCTCCACTCCACCTGGGTCGCGTTTCGCTGTTTGCCTCTCTAACGCACGCACATATTGGCTAGAAAGAGAGGCAAACAGCAAAATTGTAAATTGTATTTTTATAAAACGCGACCCTGATCGTAAGTGAAAAGTGGAGCTCAAATCGCGACGGCAACGAACAGGAGACTAGGGTCGCGTTTTATAAAGTTACATTTTACAATTTCGCTGTTTGCCTCTCTAACGCACGCACATATTGGCTAGAAAGAAGCAAACAGCAAAATTGTAAATTGTAACTTTATAAAACGCGACCCAGCATGTAACCTGTCAGAAGTATTGAATGCCAAATTATGTATTTAAACAATAATCATTATTTGAATCCTTTACTTCAAATTAGAAAGTTTGCTTGTCTGTACTTTATTCTTAATTTCTTATTGTTCTAATGGCTTACGATTGGGCCGTGCCGGTGGGATAATTAGAGAGAACGGTTAACTTTTTACCTGACGGCCCCAGGAGGGTTATTTTCATTAAGACGCTGTCATTTATTTATATATTTACTCTATTCTACGGACGTGGCTGAGTAAATTGATTTTAATATTTATTTTATCTTATTTACAAGTGTAAGTTTTACTTGTATAGGTACCATTTGTCAGTACATCATCAGCCTATGATTGTCCACTGTTGGACGTAGCCCTCTCCTATTAACTATGCGTATAGACGCATTACGAGACGCATAATCGCCAAGCTCGGCAAGCGGATTGGCGATCGCAGTAATGTGTCCACTACGAGTATGATGACGCTGCTGCCCATCATCAATCTTTTATCAAATAATGGTCAGTGATACTTCAATCCCTTAGTAGTATCTTACGACACCCGCAGGAGGAGCTGGGGTGGTGACAAATGTATTCTTACTGCCGTCACCACACGGCTATTTGTCAATGAAATCCAAAAAAAAATAAAAAACCGAAATACTTGCATAATTCCATAATCACTCCATATCACGCACTTTTAGAACACAGTATTGGTTTTATTATGAACATAAAATCTTAAACCTTAAGTTCATATATACATATTTAGTTAAAATTATTGATATTTATTAGTATTAACGTAAAAATATATCTGCGAACGTGTTTCATAATATATGTCAAAGACGTCAAATGCTGTGGAAAATTTGTTTACATTTTTTATTCTACTGACGGTTGGTATAGTCTTCAATACAAAATAAATTGCTGAGTAAGCAAACTAAAAAGCGGATACAGCCGAAGACATGAAACAAAATAGTAATAAAAATCGATTAACGGATCTCTAAAAGCGATCGTGACGTCGCCACGCGTGATTAAAGAAATTTCGGTACCAGGGATACCGGGAAACGAATTGTTTGATGTTCAAATTGATGATGCCGGTAGGGTTTGTACAGTCGGAGTAAAGGATATACTACAGTACCCGCTTAGTATAATCACGTTTAATACAAATTCCCGCATAGTTAAGGGTAGATAGCAAAAAAAAATGTATATAGTTAAGGCCTTATTCGAGCCGTGTGGTGACGGCAGTAAGAATACATTTGTAACCCCTAACTCCTCCTGCGGGTGTCGTAAGAGTCTACCAAGGGATTGAAGTGTCACTAACCATTGTTTGATAAAAGATGAAGAAGCAGCGTCGTCATAGTGGACACATTACTGCGATGCGATCGCCAATCCGCTTGCCCAGCGTGGCGATTATGGGCATTTACCTCCTAATGTGTCTATACGCATAGTTAATAGGAGAGGCCTACGTCCAGCAGTGGATTATCATAGGCTGAAAATGTAAAGGCCTTGTTCAAAACAAAATGTAAAAAAGTCAAATGTAAAAAAAGGGGCAAATAAAAAAAATGTAGGTTTGTATTGTTGACCGATCATAGAAAATTTGAATTTGTCGCCATTTATCAGTGCCAAAAGTTGTAACACAAAATTTAAACTCTTATCAAAAAAATATAGAGATAAATGTTGTTTTCGTTATATGAATTTAATTATGTACAATTTCTTTGCAATCGACCTAGGTAAAATTCTTCATCCCTGGTGTCATACACTCCCAAGTGCATTCCTAGTATAATTTGTCTAATTTATTTGTTTATAGCACCTGAATATAAATAAATAAAATAAATAAATATCTTGGGACTTCTTACACAATCAATATGACCATTACTACATATTTCGAAACGATGTCGTGTGTGATGTCTGATGTTAAAGGAACATTTTTTCTTGTCGCATTTTGTAAAGGCTGTACCTGCAGCGGGTCACAAAAGATCTGGTTTAGAAAGTGCAACGTTTTGCAAGCTTAAAGGTTGCTCGATGCACTGGTGTGACTTAAACTACCATAGTATACCGTACATTCAACCAACTAGAACCCTAAGGTGCATTTAGACCAAACGAGCATTCGCTCATTCTATCCCCCACTCTACGAAATCAACGAATTTCGACGAATCACGTTTTGTGGAACGAACGATTTTCGTAGAGAGGGGGTTAGAATACTTAGAATGAGCGAATGCTCGTTTGGTCTAAATGCACCTTAAGCCACATTGAAACTATGTCAAAATGACAGGTAAGTAGAATAGAACCAAAAAACCATTTCGAATTTTCATTTTTCAAGTAGTAACATCTTTACTTACATTTTAATATGGTTCTAGACTGGCTAGCCTAGGGTTCTTGAGTATGTTAAATATTGATAATAAATAATAGTAGATTGTGCATCAAGGGAGGTAAGTATGGAATTACTACCTAACTAGAGTGTTAGAAACTCGACGCCGTAGGCGGAGGGCTTTTAATGACTCGAATTTGTATTCCGCTTACCGACCGTGATGCATACAATGTTTTTCATCACACTTGCCGACAAAAAAATAAGTATTAAGACAAAATATCATTGAATGACGTACTGACATTTCTATTACTCCCTAGAGAATTTCACTTTTCTATCACTCCTGCTCCTGCAAGCAATGGCAGCAAGTGTGATGAAAAAGTACATTACGATACAAGTGCAAAAAAAAGTTCGAAAATAGTGGCGATAAATCAAAAGCGAGTGTCTCATATCAACAACAGTATTATAAATAAATACATTCTAATAAACCAATCACAACATTCATAAACTTTTATAGCTTCAGTTACGGTTAATCGATTACCTTTTCATCGCATTAAGAGTGCAGTCAAAAGCATAAGTATGTATACAGTTTTGCACCTTACACGAATGGCTTAAAGTGAAAAGGTGTGTACATATTTTTACCGTTAACTGTACGTGTACACATTACGTTTTATTACTAGCAACTCTACGTTCATAAATGTATAGTTGAATATAGCCACAACTTATAGTGATTGCATACATCATCATCATTGCCTGGTGCCCATAACATAAATCTTAAGTTAGCCTATGCCTAGGCATTAGAGCTATATCAAGCTTTTTTTCATCTATTTTTCACTTGTCCCAATGTTTGAGCCGAGAGGTTTTATACTTTTTCCAGCAACAAACTTGCAGAGAGTTATTCAAAATAAATCATCTTATAGGTAGATACAGCGATTATTTGCAAGAATTGCAAATATGATGTAATGTTTTGTTTAACATAATTTACTTAATCGTATTTTTCCGTGTGCAGTGCAATCTTGCATAACTAAAAAATTATGTCCGCAGTGAAAGTTTTGTATGTTCATCCACAAATCGTGAGTAATTGTGGCTCATTTTTGCCACACAATGGTGTTTCGCATCATTTTGTGTCAGAGGTCAGAGAAAGTTTACTGAAAAAAGGAATAAGCAATAGGCCTAAAGTAAAAACTTTTAAGTCACTAGTGTCGTGAAAATATTTTATCGATATTTTTCATAAACCTGATGGAGGAAAAACACCGATAAACATAAATTTTGGATATCTGAATCAGGCGTCATTCTGAACAAAAATGGTTTCGGATTTTTTATGTATGTTTCCAATATCTTCGAGAATCAATATGTTACGAACCAATTATCACATATTTTTATCTGACTTAATACTGTGTACTTGTTACTCCCGAGATGGTCCTGTTTGGCACTGGCAGTCGGGGTCTGATGATGGGATCTTCGAGAATTCGGCTGAAGTCCGTTTTATTATTTATACCTGACTACATATTATCTTGAGATAAGTTTAATTTCGAGTCAAACAGTTCAACTCACTTTAAAGGTGCATTCAGACCAAAAGAGCATTCGCTGTTCTATCCCCCGCTCTACGAAATCAACCAATCACGTTCTGTGTAACGATCGAATTTCGTAGAGTGGGAGGTTAGAATAGCGAATGTTCGCTTGGTCTGAATGCACCATAAAATGAACTCCCAACGGCCCCGAGGTTAAGTAAAAGATATTAAACTCAATTGGTGAAATTATGTCGCACCACGTCATTGTCTTCTGGCTGTCCCACAACTTCCTGATCGCCTATCCTACAAAAATTTACAAGCGTTCAATTCCACAAAATTGACTTTTTCTATGGGAAATTGGAAAAAAATACCATTGTTCGCTTGTAAAATTTTGTGGTAAAAAGGCCATCGTCGGCCAAAATTGGCCGTCGGAAGAAGCGTTAATAATTGCGAATTGTATTAGATGGAGAGCATAAAGGTCTCTGCCCACTAGACCGTAGCATACCATGACCGTAGCATGAACGTATCAGACAAAAAAATATTCTTTGTATGGAAAAGTATGAGACTATGCCCACTAGGACGTTCCGTCGCCGGCCAACACCGTCGCGTGCCATGCACAGACCGGCAAGAATTCTCGGCAAGAATATTTTGCCGGCCCCGACACGCTACGTGCATGGCACGCAACGTTGCCGGTACGGTGTGCGCAGGCGGCGAAACGGTGAGCATACGGGTTCTATTTACATTTTTGTATTGTATTTACAATTTTTATCCAAAACTCTCCAAATTTTTCACTTTTGATAGTGAGTAATAATTTTCTTATGGCGAGACAACGGAAACAATATAATAAGCATCGCTATTTTCTGAGAAAAAACTTACTTAATTGATTGTATACCCGCAAACCGAAGATTTTCATCGAGATTGAAAAATATAACTTCGTTTCTTACAAACAAAATAATTAAAAGTAATATCAATTTTGAAACAGTCATATAACTTAACGAATTTATCCAGATAGATTGCACAATTTGTTTCTTTTTTTACATGGTAAGAACCATGCTTTTGATGTGGCTTTCTAAAATAAATTTTATTGGTTTTAGATGTTTATTACAATATGTACAGTCGACGTCAAAGATATCACTACGGTTTAAGTGCCAAAAATATATTTACACGACCTTAAAGTCAAGGCAATAAAGTCGTGTACATATATTTTTGGCACCTAGCCCGTAACGATATCTTTGACGTCGACTGTACACAAAATCGATATCTTTTTTTTTTCGAAAAACCTATGTTCTTTAACAGCTGCTTCATTGTTATTTAAAATTAATTATTGTTCCAAAACTATTAGAAGATGTAAAAATAATCAAACAAAACTACTTGACGGAGTCACATTGACAATCATGACAAGAACATATGTACTCTCATAATATAGGCAATATAATTTACCAATTCCAAGAAGTTTTAGTTTAATATCATAGATTACACTTATCAGTGTCTAGGTTACCTAACCAAATGTCTGCTCAGAAAAATAGGTGTAGAAATAAACTCCTAGGAAAATACTAGCACAGCGATAGTAGTCTATAGGGCGCGAAAACGATTTGCAACTGATAAAACTGTGACAATGGAACGATAACGACGGATATGAATCGCTCATACTGTCACTAAACGGGCTTAGCACGGACATGAAACGATGTACACACGTTATAGTGGGCATAGTAGTCCGTGTCGTCTCACATTCCGTGTCTGATACGTTCATGCTACGGTCATGGTATGCTACGGTCTAGTGGGCAGAGACCTTAATACATGATCGCAGTGATACTTGGGTCGAAATTCTTTTCGTTGTCTCATTTTGCGTCCCTAAAAAACGTGACATAGTTGCAATTTTTGTATGAAATGATGTTTTGTTTTCAATTTCTGATGTATGGATTAAAATCTAGTGTGAAAAATAAATACAAGTGCACCGGATTTTTTTTATATACTGAGTCGAAACAGCAACTAAAAGCGTGACAGAGTGGTATGAAACAAGACAACGAAAAGAATTTTGACCCACTTAGGCCTATGTCTTAATATCCTCTAATCAAGAAGATATCAATTAAGAACGCAGAGTTCCAAATAATATGATTCATAAAGATGTCAGTCTGTATCCTCATATACAATCGGTCATACACGATCATAAAGAGGTTAATGTTATCATTTAGTTCTGGGTATATTATATCAGTGGCTTGAGTGTGTACTGAAAAAGCGAAAACTAAGAGTTCTTTGTTTATATTACAGAATACCAAATTGACATTAATTCGATACATTTCAGCCTCTGTAGCCTAGTTGGTAGTAACCCTGCCTACGAAGCTGGAGGTTCCGGGTTCAAATCCCGGCGAGGGCATTATTTGTGTATTTGTTTATCACAAATATTTGTTCCTTGGTCATGGCTGTCTATGTTTTTAAGTATCTATCTATTATATATATCGTCGCCTGGCACCCACAACACAAGCCTTAATTGAGCTTACCGTGGGACTAGGTCGATCTGTGTAAGAAGTCCCAAGATATTTATTGAGTATTTAGAAATATTTTTAAGTCATATCATATCAGCTTGCAGATTTTAACACCACAGGCAGCGGCCCTAGCACATCATGTGATTGATAGCAACTCGCGGATATCCTTGTCTTTTTTATTAATTTGATCAAAAAGAGAAGGTGCGTAATTACAACCAAAAGATGTGTGTGTCGGCCGAGTCGTGCATGTGCGTGCACGAGCTACACATGCTTTCGGTGTGGTTTGGCCTTAAATCGTAATACATTATTGAGTATTGAGTATTATTGTATGTAAGCGAGTGTTAAAAAATAGTTATTGATTATCGATCAGGCTTCGTCAACACGCGATAACATATTTGATTAAAACCGACCAACACGACAAGACTACCTAAGTGTTTTTCTATGGATTAGGGAGCGGAATAAACATGAAATATTAAAAAAAAAAAATCCTATTAATTTCAGCGTACATGTATACTCTACATAATGTATTTACAATGGTAAAAAACCGTAATTTATGTGCCAATATTAGTAACATGGAGTCACGTAACACAACTCTACCGCCAATGCACTCAGGCGCAGAAATGTGATATCGTCGCTATGAGGGATTGCTTTGCGAGTTCCAACATTCCTGGAATCTGTATAAATAGCACCGGAATCCGCTGATGAAATATGGGGAAACAATCGTTTTTGCCCGAAATAAATAAAGAAGTAGATGTCATGGAACTTTCTTACACAAAGTGGTCAAGTCCCATAGTAAGCTGAATTAAAGCTTGTGTTGTGGATCTAAGCGACGTGGACTTTTCGTTTTCTACTGGCGCAATAGATACTTAAAGACATAGGCAAGCAACGAGCATACCCAATACACAAATAAATGGCTTCGCTGGGAGTATTTATCCAGAACCTCCAACTTCATAACATAAGCAAGTAAAGCAAGGTCAATTCTAACTACATAGTCTATGGAGGCTTTTAACCTGCAGCTCCAGCTAAGGGGAATGGGTTGAATGAGCACATTGGATGCTCTACAGCCCGCTCCAGTCCGGTCGAGCTCCCCTCCGTAACATAACATAACATGGTGGCTTGGAGTCTGATAAATGGTCTACGGACCGTGGACTACGAAATCAATGGAGTGACAGAGACAAATCCTCGAAATTTACGAACTTCGGTTTTCGCGGCCTGTTCTAAGGAAGATAGTGTTAGTATGAAACCATGTCATTGTACTGAATTTGCTGTTTGACAATTGTAGAAAGTTGCCATATCAATGTATCCTTCAAGGTCAATATCTCAGCGTTCGCCGTATACACCGCACCGTTATACTTAATAATGGTTATATCGAAAGTTGTTATCGCTGTTTCACAGTTCACTTATAGTTTTATGTTTGTATATTTAGTTTCGGGGTTAAAAAGTTACGTTAAGTAACGTATCGATCGACAGAAAAAAATATCGATGACATGTATATATTTTAGTCGCATCACTTCTGTGGTAGGATGTCGGAAGGCGATTTTTGACATTAGAGCATTCGAAATAGGTACCTACGTCAGAATAGACTTCCTAGCAGCGACGTGTTGTCTCGCTTGCACTAATGAATTCATATGGTCGTGAATAACCATAAATATCAAAGCGCCCAATGTAATATTTTGTTACTGATATAAGTAGCTTTTTTTTTCGTATACAAAAGCCTGCACTCCCACACAAACTTTTATTTTTAGCCAGTGGTTGACTGGTAGAGAATGCCTTAAGGTATTAAGTCTGCCAATTGTACTTTTTATCTATTGTGCCATAAAGATTAAATAAATATCTTGTTCAGGGAACTGGAAATTAAACCCATTCAACGTGATTTTTACACTATCTTTATTAAATGCAAGTAAGAACAATCAATTTATTGTTCATCCAATTACTCGTATACCTACACAACTAATATGTATTCCATCTCTCTTCTTTTATACGTGTCGATAGAGACAGAAAAACGCATTCTGCAGACAAAAGGGGTTCTTGTTCTCACAATAAGCCTTTATTGAATTAATTGAATCATAATTAATTCAGAGCATATGTTTTGCACGTGTATGTTTGAACTTTTTACCCTTTTCGATTCAACTAACAAATATGCAATAATGACTTACAGGATGAATATGAACTGTATAAGAAGCCTGACGTCTTGAATATAATTAATTATGAAATTTGTCTTTCTGTCTAACAAAGAAAATTATAAATATCGAACATATATCTCAGTTACTCCAGTTACTCCTTAATCAGTGACAGAGATAGAATATCAAAATTTACAATTATTTTCTTGGTAGACCTCTCTACGTCTTTACTGTTTCGAATTTTAAAAAGGCTGTTAGAGCATTTTAGGCTTTATTTTTAACAGTTATCCGGGGAGATTTAGTTAGAGATACGAGATAGGTATACAAGTTATGTGAGTGAAGTACCTAGTTAGATGGTTAGTAGCTAGTTCTAGGAGGATAAATACAATGCTATAATTCTTTATTACACCTCAAAGACAAATACAGAACAAAGATAAAAGTTATAAGTGCACGTTGGAAAAAGGTAAACATCAGACGGCTTTATCGCTATCTCTTCCAGACAACCTTTAAAATAAATAAATAAATAACCTTTGGGTAGAAGAGACAAGAAATTAAAAGTGAGTTATAAGTAATTAATCGTGTGTATTAACTTTTTGAATCATTGATTATTTAGGTTCCGTTAACTTCTGTAATTAAAGATTCCTTTATAAATACTTAGATACTATCTGACATCACTAAATGGACATAGTAAATAAATTTATATTGAAAATGTGTACAAAATAAAATAAAAATGTGGTTTCGGTTAGGACTTGCAATTAGAATACATCCAATATTGCGTTAATTTTGTTATTTAATACCGAATCCGTCAAATATTTGCAAAACTCCAGTTTCAACCATTTATGAGGTGTCACATACGCGTTGGCTAGCAATAATTTTAGTAGCGGCAAACTCAAGTTCTTCATTGACGACTATTTCAATATGTATAGTAATTAGTACCTACTCAACGCACTAATTTATTTGACTTAATATATTCCATATTACATTCGCATTCCTTTCAAATGCAATTCAATTTATCCACAACACACATTTGCAAAGCAATGATGGTCAATTTGGTCCCCTCAAACAATAAGCGGGTTACAATAATGAAATGCGTAAGCGACATCATTTACTTTGGCACTTAAGCCGTTTTAGCCGTACTAGTCACTGTGGGAGAAATACCAAGCTCTTCTATGTCAATCGTTTGATTACACCCGACTTGACGTTATTGTATAGTCAAATTACACGGCTTTTATTTAATGAAATTATACGATATCAATACTTAAGTGATTGTTTCTTTTGACTTGGCTGATTGTCTTTAAATTACATAGAAAGCTTATAAAAAGTGCATTGTCTTTGAAGCTTAATATCAAGTGAATGAAATAGGCACTTGTATAAAATTAAAATTTTGTATTACACATAATACTTTGTCTAGGGTTTTACCCACTTGAAGCACAGATAGAAAATCATACCGTCTCTTTCTTACCCTAATGTTATTAACTCTAAAACAGAGATGCATATAGCGATTTGTTCCTACTATTACTAAAGTTGGTTTGAAAGACTATAGGTACATAGGTACCGTCGAATGCTGCAACTTTGCCAACCTGCTACAATTTTGCCCATTTTACAAAAACCCACTTTTCTACCAAACTATTACATATATTCTTTTCTTCTATAAATAGTAAAATTTGTAGAATTTATCTGGCAACCCATTTCAACATATTTTTTCCTGGCAGCACACCTACTTTTAAACTCAGTCGGTGTTAACGCTTAGAAAGCAACCAAGTGTTTTTTCGATGTGTTCAAAACTTTTATTATAAGTGCGAAAATATCTGTTATAGCCACTTGTGGAGTACTCATATGGTAAGTAAATATGCTCTTTGCGATGTTTTATGAAGTTTTTCATGTAAATAAACTCTTTTAACGCCAGAATGACGACGGGCAATGTTGGGAAAGGTTTCTTAGAATGTACATGTCCCAAAATTGCCTGGCTGGTTGACACTATATTTATTTTATAAAAAAAATATGAAAAAAAAAATATGTTTTATTAATTAAGTCTTTAGCTACTATTAACTATTTGTTATTTCAACCCTTACAATACTGAAATTTAGCAAATTAATAAAAGAAATGCAATTTTTTTAAGTAGTAAAATTATTGGTGTCTATTTTGTTTGGCACAACCCTAGCTACGCTTGGGACAATGTATGGAAATGCTGTAGAACACGTCACAACTATGCCTATGTCGTAAAAAAAATACTTGCGTAGTATTTAGTGTATTCTACTGGCACCCTGGCTTAGATATGACTGCTATAAAATTAAAAAGGGTTTCCATTTTTAAATTCTCCATATATTACCACAGATAATCCACTAGGCAAAGTTGCAGCTTTTGGCTACAACTTTGACTGTAACTTTAAATGTTTCTAGAAGCTAAACTATTAGTATTTGGCATACTTTGAACCCTGATACTAATGTATTTTGAACTAGATTAGCTTAGCAATGTAAGAAAGAGTACAGATAACACATACTTTAAGAGTTACTTGAAAAAAACATGAATTTCCGTGCAAAGTTGTAGCAGTTGACGGTACATACAAATCATTTAAAAGTTTAGGTATATTGTGACTCTACTAATGCCCACTCGCTAGTTTTTTCAAATATAGGTATATCGTACAAATAAATGGCTAGATGCGTTTAAAAGTTCCCACTTACAGGATATTGTAAAGTATATCAACATTATATAAACAAAAAGCAGTTTAAAAATCAAAAAAAAATATCCAAATAGTTTAAAACTGTTATCGATAAAAAAAATCAAAACGTGGAACATCACTATTTTAAACGCCAACGCGATTTTTTTTCGACGAAAAAAAGGCAACGGTCCTACATCAAACATCCTTAACAAGTTACAGATTCAAATCCGCCTTTCGTTTCAAAACTAGTTATGGAGGATCTTACCTTTGTTCTTTCCGGCCAGTTTCTCATGAAACTTAGTAATAAAACTAATAAAATAAACTTACTATACGAATAAACGAGCTTACCATAAAATTATGTCACGAAAATCCTGTTCTGATACACTTTATGACTTAAAAACTATTTTATAACTCCATCTTGTAAAACGAATCACTAAAACTCACATTCACTTTTCGAAACATAACCTTAAAATTGCAAAAAACTGCAAGAATAGTTTTGATTTTGAATTTTTAAACTTGGAACGCTAACTTTTTAAATGAGTGACGCGTCTGCGATCGCGTCTCGGGTCGACTGAGACTGCCGAAGATATTTTTACCTGTGTGAAGCAAAAAGTTCGCTTCATCTATTAGGCGGCCATTTGCTGCCTTATTCCGTTGCATTTAAGTTGTTATTTCTATACTTGAGGTAATTACTTTGGCGTGACCATACTTAACGGGCAATCCAACGGATATTAGCTCTTTTCGTTCAGTAATAGAGGTTATAATAGCGCGATTTAATCTGAAAGCTCCGGCTTTGTAATCCTCTGGCTATACATATATCGTGGGCAGTTGCTGCGAAGAAAGGCTTCTCAAACTTTCGAAAGTTTCTGTTAAGCTTGTTAAGTTGAGCTTGTTTCAGTAAAACTAAAAGGAGAGAATAATGAAGTAGATGTTTAATAAAATATAATTAGCTAACTATAGGTCACCTTCTCTATTACAGAGTCTTCTAACTACTCAGAGAGTCTAGAGACATGTATTTTAAACGAATGGGTATTATAGATAGCCCGGAATGTTCCCATTATCTGATTATGGGGTTTTAGAGAAATTGGTCGAACATGTTTTTTTATTTAATTTGGTGATCGAGCCTGCAGGTCTAAGGGGTTCAGAGGCTCTCGCTTTTTTTTAGGGAGATTGGGCGTCGTTTGCGCAAGAGGGGCTGCGATCCTCGTTCTGGGTCGTACCTGCTATGCTATTCTCTTAGGGTCTCATCAAACCAATCGACGCGGAGTCGGCTTTCGCCGAGTGTTTTACACCACACTATTCGCATTTAGCCGATCGACCGTCTCCGCGGTTGAACACCTGCGTTAAGCAGTCTCACCCTCCGTGCGGCCGTAGAAACGCTCGATCGCCTGCGATTTGCTACCGCAACAGTTGTAAAGCGGCGGTCGGCTCTCCCGTGCTCCGTCCTGCCGTCGAGACGTCAGACAGCACGCGTACAGCCGCTGAGTCCGACGAACAGATAGATAGGACAGCGGGTGATCGGCAATCATAAATCTCATTTTTGGAGACTAGTTGTTAGTAACTAGTTTGAAATTGAACAGACGTGTATGATTACGACATTATTACTTCGTGTTGTCAGATCTATTACAGATTTTAATGTAGGTAATAATTCAAATGAATAAATACAAACGCATCAGTAGCTACTTCGGCCGTCGTCGGCTCTTTTCGGCCGTCGTCAGCTATGTTCGGCCGTCGAAGACGCTGAACGGCTTCCGCCAGCTCTGACCGGTCCTTATCGTTGGTACTCGGCCGTGATCGGAGCCGTTCAACTCTTTCCGGCACCGTACGGCGGTATTAGGAGATTGAGGAATGCGAACGTGTGCGTTAGGCTGCAAACGGGGTCGTACGAATGCGAACAGCTTTATGGCAAAACGCCGTTTTCCCGTCGAAAGACGTCGTTTCGCGTGGGCTGAGCCGATTTACGATGTCCTCGCTCTTATTGCGTTGACATAAAGCTTTTTTCGTACGCGATTAGCCGAAACGGCGTCGACTAGTTTGGTGAGACCCTAATTCACACATTCGACGCTGCGTTCGTCAACGAGCTCCACGACGAGACAGCCTTCACTTCGACGTAGAGCGCAGCGCTGCGAAAAACTGTATTCACTAACGTAGAACAGCTCGTCGTCGAACTGTAGGCGGTAACTCTCGACGCAGTGTAGTTCCAGCTCACGCCGCATTCGTCGCCGAGCGCTAGTGTCGTTTAAAGTGCATTAGTGAATACCATTTTTAGGCTCGACGCTCCCGCAGCGCTGACACAGCGCTGTTAGCAAGGCGGTTTCCTTAGTGAATAACACTGCTGGTTCAGCAGGTCTCCAGCGTGAAAACAGCGGGAATAATGGGGACCTTTGAGCCGGGTACGATTCAGGGGGGTTTATGTTAAGTGTTGACATTCATTTGATATTGTAATTTCAGTTATTATATTGAATTATACAAGTATTATTATTATTTTATCTAGTAGTATGTAATATTATGTGAAATTAATCTTGGCACAATGGAACAATTGTTTTTGGGGGCATTTTTGAACTGGCGTTAGACGTCCATGTTATATATGGTCGCAGTGTGATGTGATAGTAGCACTTCGTCAACAGTTTGAGAACCAGTGTCCAGGCCCGTACAGCAAAACTGGTTTATTGTAGGCTCGAACTGAAATGAATTAACTCATTGCCGAGTAATCTCAGCCGAAACTAGGCTGCTTTAGTCCTTACCTGTCGAATAATAGTACATTGTGCATCAAGGGAGGTAAGCACGGAATTACTGACGAGTGTTAGAAGCCCGACGCCGTCAGGTACCGAAAGTAATACTTAAAGTAGTAGTGACTACTAGGGTTAGTGAGTCTTGAAGGTGCGTAATGAAAGAAGTAATTGTTTCCTGATTCTGGTTCGATGTTGCAAGCCCTAGTAGGTACTTAGTAAGTACCTACAGTTCCATAAAGCCACCATAATATATACCGTATCGTATCACAGTCCAGTAGCCGTACAGTCAAAGCCGATATATAAAAATGCTTAAAAATATGTCCCAGTGCAGTGCGACGTTCTTACCAGTGCTGTGTAAAGGTGCATTCGACCAAAAGAACATTCGCTGTTCTATCCCCCGCTCTACGAAATCATCCCATCACGTTTTGTGTAACGATCGAATCTCGTAGAGTGGAGGATAGAATAGCGAATGCTCGTTTGGTCTGAATGCACCTTAATAAGTAATTAGAACGTCCTAACATATTTATAAGAGGATTGTTTCGATAACTACATATTTTTGCATTTGACTGTACGACAAGTTGGCAACTTTGGCAAGTAAGGTTTGCATTATTATTTACTCTATACGTAAAGCATTTTATCACGCTGGCAATGATGTATGGGGGCCTGATGAAAGTCGAGGATTGCTGGACATCGACCCATTAAGACGATCCTCGTCAGGAGTACCATCGGCGAAACCAGACATGTTGACGTCCGTGTACGAGGATTATCTTAATAGGTCGAAACCTCGGGCAATCATTCACTGTAATTTTAGGGTTCCGTATTTTATTTATTATTCCACGTCGGTGGCAAACAAGAATACGGCCCGCCTGATGGGAAGCGGTCACCGTAGCCTATAGAAGCCTACAACACTCCCTAACTAGCTCGTAAAGCGCTCTTTTATACTTTAATATGAGCGGGTAAAACGCATTTAATTCACATGTGAAGCAAAGTAATTTGACTTTCTAATTCCTATGGCCCACAACTTCCTAGTATAAGTGGATCTGTATGACCGTAGTAAACATGCGCAATCGGAGCTCACATGTTAAATTGGTCAATTCTCATTGGTGACTTTGGAAGCCATTGGCTATATTTAAGTACCAGGAGTAACTATTCTACGATACGTTTCGAAATTGAGTTTTAAATGTTTTTTTAATTTAATTTACATTTGGATGAGATTTGTAATCATATTTCCTCGCGATAGTGAGGGGAAAAAAGTTGTATTACACTTGGCGGCAAAGTTTAACTCTCGTGCCTTGAGACCTTTGGAATGCTCAAGATTCCAGTTTTTGAACTACTCGCTACGCTCGTGGCTCAATTTTGGAATCTTTCGCTACCTCAGGTCTCAGTATTGGCACGACAGTTAAACAACTTTGCCCCCTTGTATAATAAATAACTATTATCATGGCTTTGTTTAAAGTAAACAGCATAAAGATTTTATAAATAGATTTATTTCTTTCTACTTATAACTAAAACTGAAATCGGTTGATCCATTTGAATGTTAACACTTTCTCTGCACAGTTTATTTATATTTATTTTAATGTTCATAATGTATTAGAAATACAATGTACCAAAACAAACATGCAGGGAGTATTTTAATGTCCTGATCAGTTTACGCCTTGGATTTAGGGACCCATGGCTCGACCTTGGGTCTCGTGGTGCTGTAGGGTACATATTGACCCTTGGTGCCTGATAGGTTCTCGTTTCCGTACAACATCCAGTCGTATTTGGGGCGGCTTGGGTCCTAGAAAAAAAGCCTTGAATAAATCTTCACCTAAAAATCCTTGTGTATTTATACCTTAATAAATAAATATGTTGGGACATCTTACACAAATCGACCTACGGTAAGCACAATTAAGGCTTGTGATGTGGGTACCAAGCGACGATATATATAATAGATGGATACATACAGATACTTAAATACATAGACAGCATTGACCAAGGAACAAATATTTGTGTATAACAATAATACACAAATAATGCCCTCGCCGGGATTCGAACCCGGAACCTCCAGCTTCGTAGGGTCACTACCAACTACGCTACGGAGGCCGACGATTAAGAGGTGTACCGGAAAAAAAACTGTAAATTTGTGGTAATTTGTTTTTTAGCTATAATTTCTGGCTTTTGCCATTGATCACGTGCCTTCAGTGATTCATAATTTTTCTTCAAGGCTTGTTTTCGAAAAGATCAAATATAAAATTACCTGATGAGGAGGAAGATCAGTTTTGTAGTGCAGCCAACCGAACCATTCAGCGGGGACCTGAAAATTATTTTAAAAAGTTCAAACTCAATGTAATAGAACTAACAAGTTGGAACTTATATCTGTGCAATTAGATTGTGGAGATCTTAAGTGCATGACTCATGGTACAAAATTGCTATTGTTATGTTTTTACTTTGTATTGCTAAAAGAAAATAGAATTCTTTGTTCACTATTACATGGTATACACAAGTAAACCCTATGAATAAAATAAACTAATAATGAAAAAAATATACATGCACATAGAAAAAACAAAAATATTTTTTTGGGTGACGGGGACAAAATAGGTTTTAAGTTCTAAATAAACCTTCAGCACTTTACACCTTACACGTTGTTGTGTCAATTTATCTACAAGGATCGGACAAACGCCCATCATTTTGAAAATATAACCCTGTTCCGTACAGTAGAGACTTCATGATCTTAAGATGTTACCATATTTTATTTTATAAGATATATTTTTAATAACACTGACACAAAGTATCTATTTAGGAAACCCCACTCTTTCTTACATTATACACCATGCACAACCAATAAACAACTTACAATTTTTTATATTGAATTTTGATCTATTGAGTGTATAATATCTTTTCTATTAATGCGATAAGATAATAAAACTATTCAAACTAATTAACCCTTTGTATGCGGGAGCACGGATCCGTGTACGGGATTACTATAAGAAAAAAATATTCTTCGCACACAAGGGGTCACGTATTTTAATAAGTAAAATAAAATATGTTAACATCGTAAGATAAGGAAGTCTCTACTGTACAGAACAGGGTTATGTTTTCAAAATGACAGGTGTTTTCCGATCCTTGTTTATCTATGACCTGAGGATCTCAATCTTTGAATTTAAACAGCATTATTACCTGACTGCCATCATAGTTCATGTGGAAATTAGGTGAGTACTCAACCCAGCGGTTTCTGGAGTAGAAATAGCGAGGGTTCTCATAGTACTTGTTGCCGAACTTGTCCTCGCCTACTAGGGTGCCATCCTTCAGTTCGTCTTGCCTGAGAAGTACAGATAATTATTATACAAGATAGCCTTAGACATACAGACAGACATACAGGAAAACATTTTTTTTTTGTTGGTTTCATTAAAGGGGCCAAACATTTAAGACAAATTTAATTTGTTTCAGTAAGAAATTACAAGTTGTTGAAGGTTCCTATTGCAAGAGTCAGTTTAATGTAGTGATCTAAATATTTTAACACTTCCAATGCTGCAGCTAAGTTAAACGATAATTAACCTTTCTTCTATGGGTCACATAATATATGACCTGTTCCACACTGATGCCCGTTTTCACCGACATCTCCTAAAGTTTAGGTGTCCCTTACAAAAATTTAAGAAACCCCTAACTGGAAATTCGTTTTCAACAAGCGTCAACTGTCACCTAAAGCACTAAGTGGTCCCCTAAACTTACGGGCCCGACTATGGACCTCCTAAGTTTAAGTGGCGGTTCATTTAAAAAACTTCAATAATTTTTTTCTAATCGTTTGCCGCCAATTTGCATGGTCTTTTTTAGTCACTCAACCGCAATGGACGATATTTTTAATTTGTTGGATAATTTAGACAGAAAAGTTTTCAGAAAAGTTCTGGCCTCGCTTTCGTTTTTCTGCCATTTCTTTCAAACTTTCACAAATCCAGTCACACGAAACTTGCACGAAACACGAAACGAACGCGCGAATCGAATTACGAATATTAGTGCGAATATTTACTGAATTACTGACACTGACAACTGACAGCGAGTTGACGTTTACTTTTTAAACAACGGAAATAAGTATTCAGCCAAAACTCCGCAATTGTATTCCATTTTATTTACGAATATTTGAATAAACTTGGACAATTTAGGGATAAATAACTATAATAAAGTGCCTAGAACAGTTTTTTTATTCATTATTTCAATATTTCTAATAAAATTAAATGAATCGGTAATCACCGAAACTTTTACGGTAAATTTAGAAAAAAAAAGTGTTACTTAGCAAAGAAGCCCCTAGTTAAGTTACACTTACGTCGGTGAAACAAAATTTAAGTAGGGAGTCGATTTAAGGGAAGCCTTAACTTAAGTCTCTCTTAGCTAAGTGACAGTTTACGGGATGTCGGTGAAAACGGGCATTAGTGTGTTAAATAAGCCATTCTGATATTTTTAAATCTTTTAAAGGTGTAAAAGTAAAACAAACTACAAAAAGAATATCAAAATAAACAAATGATTTCCACAGTCGTAAAAAATTAAGTTGTTAGGACATTTTCACTTCTAGGAACACCTAATTAGCTTAACTCTCACAAAAATGTTAACTTCAATGTTAGTTTTGTAACGACAATTAAGCATGAAATATTTATGTAAATCCACTTTATTCATGTTTACTATATTGCATAAACGCATATTCTTTCTGGATAAAATGAAAAAAAAACATTTTTGTTAATATTTAATGCTTATTGTCGTTACAAAGCTGACATGGAAGTTAACTTTTTTGTAAGAGTTAAGCTAATTGGGTGTCCCTAGAAGTGAAAATGCCCGTTAATCATTGAGATGGAAAAATCTGATCATGATGTCTCAGATGTCACTCTGAAAATAGCCTAGTATGTATTCTTATAATTGAAAATGAAATAATATATCTACAATAACAATTTAATACCAACACAAATGGGTACAGTTCAAAATGTATAAATATACCTGTTCATACTTTCTCATGGTGACAGCAATATGAGGTTCCTAGCAAATTTCATATTGATTAACACTGTCACAAAGTTCGCAATAGAACATGAATTAATTTCCTTTACTGTACAATATTTTATTTTACTGATTATTACGCAGATTATTACAGAGACAAACTTAGTAGTTATTTCTAACCATGCTGTTATTAACTGATTTTAAGAGGATTCTTAACTAATTCAGACTTATTTAAACCTAATTAACTGTAGAAAACAAAAGGTAACTACAATAAAAATGTAAGTCAAAACAACATAACCTAATAAAGTAATTACATAATAATAAAATGTTTCGTACCTGTATAGTTTCCAGAGCGATCCCCTGATTCCACCGTTTTGGCGAATAATGTTAAAGAAATTGGCTACTTTGTCTAACGCAAATATCTTTGCGATCGACATTTTTATGCGAAATCAATGTTCTTTCCACTAGAACAAAATAGTACACTACACAAGTACACACTTTGATTTGACGTTTGACAGCCTGACAGTGTTACCAATAAAAACTTATTAACACAATTTGTACGATTTATTGTGTAACAATGTTGCTTAGACATTCTCATATTAAAATAGTACATTACGACAAAAGTGCGAAAAACAGCATCTTTTTGCACGTGTCTCGTACGACGTTTTTTAATACAGATGGCCCTCCGATGGCACTTCTCGCACTAGAGCCCAATAAAGACACTATCTGTACTAAAAAAATATACTGCACGTTTATTTTCAGAATTGTGCAAAAAGTAGTCTGTAATTTTCAGACAGCTTCATTTTCAATGAATCTTCTAGCACTAATCAACCAAAATGTAATGCTGTAAGTACTTTACCCATGTTGTACAAAAAAAATATTGGTTGCCTGTAAAGTCAGTATACTGGCGAAAGTTTTACGTGACAACGCTCTTAGGCGGGCTAACCATGCCCGAGTGGAAGGGACGCGTGCCTCTCACTCGCTCTCATTGTGAGCGCATAACGTGAGCGGAGCGTAACGCAGTTTCTTGAAGTCAGGGGCGTAGCTACCGCCGTATCTGCCGTATCAATTATACGGGGCCCCCGGGCCACGGGGGCCCCCAAAGTGTGTAAGGAAAAAGAATAAAAACTTTCTTATTTATATTACCTCCATATAAGGGCCTCCAAATTTTTTTTTATACGGGGCCCCGACAAGGCACGCTACGCCACTGCTTGAAGTGTCACCCGGCAAACCAATTTATAAGACGTTGTCACGTCAATAAACAATTTAGATTTTTGAAAAGCGGAAATTCTTTATTTCAAGTCATAATTTTATTTACTGTGTTGATATCTGTGTTATATACGCTTGAATAAAAAAAATAGGAACTGATTAATTATTTGTCTTTTTAATGTTAAGAATATTAGAACCCTAAATTAAATAAAAAGAATATAAATTTGTTACAAAAATATTTATTCCTAAATAAAATTATTGTACTAAAATTGTTGTTACTTAATCAAGTAAAAATACAATTAAATCATTATTAAACTCTTGTCATTTAACTTTCTTTTTCGCTTTCTTAGGTTTCCGAACCACACCATTTTCAAGGAACTCATACTTTCCATCTGTTTGTAAGAAATTTGTATTCGATTCCGCATCATTCATCACAACATCCATATTTTCAACACGTTTCTTCTTTTTCTTTGATTTAAAAAGACATCCAACATCAGAATCAGTAATATTATTTTCATCAACACATTTCAACTTTCTAGATTTTCTATTACTTTCCTCTTCGATTTCACTGGCAACATTATCATCTGTCAGTTTGCGTTTGTTTTTAATTTTCTTAGGCTTAGATTCTATGGATTCTGCCACTTCAATATTACCATTCCCGACTTCCGTTAAACTCTCGCTATTTGAGCAACGCTTCTTCTTTTTCTTTTTCTTGTTTTTAGGAACTTCCGTGTCACTGTTTAAATTTAAGTCTTCAACTTGTAGTTCGTTTGCGGGTTTATTTTTATTTTTCTTTCTCTTTTCATGGTGCGAGTAACCTTCAAACTTATCTTGCTCAAGTAAAGTCTGTTCTTGTTGTTCGATTCTTGCTAATTTCCCTAAAGCTCTCAGTCCATGCCTTGCGCCTCTAAAACATAAAAATAAGACACTGTCATTATGTGAAAACATTATTTTAGTAACAACTGCACTCTTTTATTTAATCGTCTTAAGGCGTTCTCACTCACGAACGCGAGTATGGGGTCACGCTTTCGCTCTATCTCACTCTCGAATGGGGCGCAATCTTTATAAAATTATAAGTTTTTAACTTTTGCTACCCATATATTAATTAGTCTTACATATTTATGCTAATGACCCTAACCTGCCTAGCGCGCGGTTGTGAACCTCACTCTAATGTCAATCGGCTGGGTCGCGTTTTATAAAGTTACATTTTACAATTTAGCTGTTTGCCTCTCGCACGCAAATATTGGCTAGAAAGCGAGTCAACCAGCAAAATTGTAACTTTATAAAACGCGACCCTGTTCCAATTCTTGACATACAGCAAGCAAATAAAAAAAAAAACATTTCTAGAGTAGCACACCATTGTTTACCAGTGAATGTGTCCATAGTACCTTATTCCCAGAAACTATAATTACTATACCTCGATATTTTTCTAGCAGGAACAAGAGATTGACAAAATTAATCATCGACATAACTGTTATCAATAAGTCTTATTGCAGTCGATAAATAAATTTAATAAATAAAAAACTTGCCATAGCTTAGAGACAAATTACAATAATGTGAATCATACTCAAAATTATGTTTTTTTTTCATATTTTGTATCGAAATAAAATAGATTTATAAAATATGTAAACTGTAAAGCCATAGGAAATAATTCATATGAAATATTACATGTTTAGAACAAAGCCTAGATGGGTCCTATATTTCTTGGTTACGTGTTTTTTGCGAAATTAGTATTTTTATGAAAACAGGGTGTACTCATCGATAACTGTTATGTTGATGTTTAATTTTGTCAATCTCTCGTTCTTGCTAGAAAAATATCTAGGAATAATGATTACCCATAACATTAACTTACTTATGTGCTGTCCTTCCTCCACAAGCAGCGAATAACTCTTCATCCGTCATCTTAAATACGTCTTTCTTTTCCTCGTCACTCTCCGAGTCAGAATCTGCTACTTTCTCCATTTTCACACCACCGTTAGTCAATGTTGCTTTCTTTATGAAAAAATCTGCATATTGTTCTTCTTCTGTTGTTTTCTTTTTGGTTTTTGTAAGTTTCCAGGTACTATTTGATATTTGGAAGTCATCTGTGGTTGTTTTAATCTTTTTAGTTTTACCATTTTTTTCTGTGACCTGTTGTGAACATAAAATTGTCTATAGTCAGAATTCTTAATTCTTAAGTATTATTGTTAAGGTCCGTTCAAACTAAAAGAGCATTCGCTGTTCTAACCTCCCACTCTATGAAATTCGATCGGTACACAAAACGTGATTGGTTGATTTCGTAGAATGGGCACTAGAACAGTGAATGCTCTTTTGGTTTAAACGCACCATTACAGACTAACCAAACAGCTTGTCAGTTGAATCAGGCTGAATATTTTTTGGACAGCCAAATTTTTGCACATTTTTTTTTATATTACATGATTTTCTACAGACAAGCATTTTGGCAAGACTATACTTTATTTATTTACTTGCTAAATCCCTTTTTAACACTATGTGTGTTTACACAGATTTACAGCTTTGGCAATAATGTTGCAATCATTGGGCCTGTGTCCAGCAGTGGACATCTTTCAGTAGAGAATGATGATCTACAAATAAATAAAACATGGTAGCCGCATGTCATACTAAATTGCCTTTCAAAATCGGTCCTGAATTTTAGTTGACAAGTGTCACCCCCTCTACCATACATCACAGTAATGAATCCCACTGTCAACCTAAAAAAAACTCAAAACACCATTTAAAAATAGTTATGATTGGTCCATCAAAGTTTTCATTGGCTTTATTCTATAAACATTTGTCAAAGATATTGCGCTGAAATATGCGCGGTGTTAAGAAAAGCGCTATGTCCTGCCTAACTTGGCACAATTAAACAATTGTGTTTGGGGTCATTTTAGAGCTGGCGTAAGACATCCATGTTATATATGGTCGCAGATGATGATAAAACATCGTTAGTGCACCGCATGTCGTTAAAATAATCCACAAAGCGTGACCAAAGTGTCAAGAAAAGTGCAAAGATAAAACAGCTGTGTTCATACCTCAACATTACCAGCCGCCTTGTTGTACAGCGTCGTCCACCAGTGTTCCGTGAAGTCTGACGCTGCGTCATGCCCTACGCCAGTCACGCTTCGTTTCAACTTCGGTTTTAAGGCTTGAGATATACCGTTCTCATTTTTACCTAAGCCTTTACCTATAAACATAAATTATATCATTTTATATTAATTATATCCTTGATGTAATGTAAAGTGTGATTTTTAAGGCGTCTTTAAGCTCATTACTGGGCTTATATTGAGTAAAAAATCTAATCAAAAGCACTGCGTAGTTAAAAATAATAGTAGTGTCTTACCGTCGGTCCAGCCGTATTTCTCGAGTTGTTTTCTAGCGAAATCCATGGCTGTGGAATGAAAGACTAATTTGATCGTGTAATTGATTAGTTCAACATGATTTTAGGATTGTTTTCTTCGGATAAACAATGTTTACAATAATTACAATAGCCCATAGGTTAGCTAGCCATAACCTCAAAAATCACACGATCAACTGTCAAGCAAGACGTTAGCGGCTGCGTTCAGAAATTAGGATTTCTCAAAAATCATTGATTTAATTTTACATCTTGTAAAACTGTTGCTAACAAAAAATGAAAACCCACGAATTTAGCACTAATAATTTGATTGTTTACATCAGTTGACATACCTTTCAAGAATTGCTCAAATAATAAACTTAAAATTGAATAAATTAGGACAAAAAAAAACTTGAAACATTTGATAAAATATATTCATTTATAAATACATGCTATTTGAGTACCTATTTACAAGGATTGTACAAGGATTCCATTAAACGAAACAACAAAATTACATCATTATTTTTTTAAAACATCATCGTACAAATCGTCTATCGTAGATTCATTGTTACTGAAACAAAACAAAAATAAAATCTTTTAATAATTCATAAATTAATATTACAATAATAATACAGATAATTATGATATAACATGCAGTTTTAAGTCAAATAAATTCCATGAAATAAAAATCTTATGGATAATTACCTAAGCTATAATTATTTTACACCATGGCATGCATTTTCTCAGAATGCCTACCTACACCTAAGCAATAAGCATATTATAATATAACAGCGCCATATTTGGGTGAATCAACTTTTTTTTGTGTTATTGCCATGGTTACAGTCGCCTGAGTCACGCTGGTTTTATGCAAAATTATGCTACTTAAAGTATAGTCCATGTTTGTAGACGGCACATCAAGGAAAGGGTTTATTAACACCAGGGTCCCGTTTTATAAAGTTACAAGTTACAATTTTACAAGCGTTTACTGGCAACACTTGCCCCGTTTTTTACAATTTGCGTTTTATAAAAGTACTATGTTACAATTTTACAAGTTACAGGTACAAGTGCCTGTAGCTCAGCCATAGACAAAAATACAGGAGTTTAATAGTTTGAAACTCGTAATCGAACAAGTGTTTTATAAAAATATTGTAAATAACAAGTGTAGGTGTGGTAGACTTGTAACAAAAACTGACGTACGTCTTGAGGCCTGTAACCGCAACTACAAGTGCAATTTTCCCAATTATTTCGTGTGCTATAGACGTTTGCTCGTAATACTGTTGAAATTATTCGCTTTCTGAGAGATTCTTCATAGTTTTGCCCAACTACCACGAACTCCGATAACCGCAAACGACGATTTGTCTTTGTCACGTCTAACAAGGCGATATTAGAGTGAAAGAGAAAAATAATCGAAATTTGCGGATTTTCGAGTTTGCGGTAGGGCCGCTGACTATGACTACACTTTTTTACTTATGTCTGGAGCATAAGGTCTAAAGTTGTATATATTATTATATTTATTCCCTTGACTGTACCCCGATAGCGTTGACCGAGACTGTTTCAGCTCTATGTGCACTATGAACTATTACAGGTGTTTTATAAATACACACAAAAATTTACAATTGTAATGAACCATGGTAAATCTCGATTACAATTAACAACTACAGGCGTGACGGACATCACTAATTAAAAATAAAAACTGACATAAATAATCGTATCCACAGATTATATATGTTTATTTTGATGGAAAATCAGCCCTTCTACCGCGAAATTCAAAATTTGTAAATTTCGAAGATTTTTCGCCGTAACTCCAACGAAGGCTTCATTAAAGTGACAGAGACAAATCCTCGAAATTAGCGAAAATAAAACGATGCGAGAGATGTTCTAAATTTGTGTGGAGTTCATTTGCTCTTTGAAGTCGTACGGTGTCCGACTCCGAAAGTCCAAATTTATTAGGAGCTGAAACAACGCTATCGGGTACAGTCAGGGGAATAAATATAATAATGTATACAACTTTAGACCTTATGCTCCAGACATAAGTAAAAAAGTGTAGTCATAGTCAGCGGCCCTACCGCAAACTCGGAAATCCGCAAATTTCGATTATTTTTCTCTTTCACTCTAATATCGCCTTGTTAGAAGTGACAAAGACAAATCGTCATTTGCGGTTTTCGGAGTTCGTGGTAGTTGGCCAAAACTATGAAGAATCTCTCAGAAAGCGAATAATTTCACGTCTGTAGCACACGAAATAACTGGGAAAATTGCACTTGTAGTTGCGGTTACAGGACTCAAGACGTACGTCAGTTTTTTGTTACAAGTCTACCACACCTACACTTGTTATTTACAATATTTTTATAAAACACTTGTTCGATTACGAGTTTCAAACTATTAAACTCCTGTATTTTTGTCTATGGCTGAGCTACAGGCACTTGTACCTGTAACTTGTAAAATTGTAACATAGTACTTTTATAAAACGCAAATTGTAAAAAACGGGGCAAGTGTTGCCAGTAAACGCCTGTAAAATTGTAACTTGTAACTTTATAAAACGGGACCCTGTAATAATTCATAGTGCATTACAGGTTCCTGTAACCTGTACACTTGTAACCTGTAACTTGTAACTTTATAAAACGGGACCCAGAATGCATGTTTGCATAGTTTAAGTAACACCAGAATGCATGTTTGCATAGTTTAAGTAGGATACAAGCGTGACCTAGGTGACCGTAACCATGGTAATAACAGACTGAATAAAGTTGAT